>WOVY01003815.1:385000-462278 GCA_013436015.1 Rhipicephalus annulatus
TTGACATATTTTACTATTCCAATGGTATAACAAGTGCTTAAATTATGGTGTGGCTGTTAGTGAAGGTGTAGAATATTCCTCTAACAGAAGTTTCCTTCTTAATCTAGCGCCTATCAAGAATTTCGATGCCGGTAATACCTCAATAACAGGCCCATTTAAAGATGACTTTGCCAGCGCATCTGCCATTTCATTCATATAAATGCCCTTATGTCCTGGGACCCAGACCAATTTGATCAGATTGAGATGCGAGGAAACTAATGCTTTGAAAGCGCTCTGAGCGAGTTCTCACCTGCAGTAAAGGAGGCACATACTGATTGTGAATCCGTTAAAATTACTTTGGATCTTACTGAAACAGTTATATTACGGAGAGCTAGAATTATTGCAAAAAATACTGCTTCAAAGATGGGCACAAATTCTGGAAGGTGAAGCGAAAAGGACCAGTCTAAGGCAGGAGAAAAAATACCAATTCCACATTTGCTTCCCTTTGTTTGTTTGTTTGTCCCTTTTTTATCCTGGCGCAATCCACCATGGGGGATCGGCCATGAAACAATCGGTGTCTGGCTATTTAAAAGGAAGTGTTCATAATTTCAAATGTTAATCTTTTATTGAATATGCTTGATTTTGATATTCTTTAACGATGAATTTAGCATTCTATTCTTCTCGTCTTTCGAAGGAAATAGCAAACTTCTTCGCAAACACTCCTGTGGCTAAAACCCTGCACGGTGCCCCAAAGGAAAGAAGAACCGGAAGGGATAAATTTATTCTCAACCTTTGAAGCGGCTCGTCCAGAAGTCTTTTCCTCTGATTGGTGAATAATATGCACGTTGCAAAGAAATTATCAAGAGATTCACACTCATTGCAATGGAGGCATAAAGGTGACTGTACCAGACCAGACCTGTGTAGGTAAAAATTCAGTGGGGGGACTCGACATCGTATTTTGGTAACTGCGATCTCGGTCCTTCTGCAAAGACACCATCGATTCTTCCAACAATAATCGAGGTGAGGGAACTCAGAAACTGACAACGCAGACTTTCCGAAGTTGTCCGATACGGCAAATTTTTCAAAACGTGCCGCAGTTACAAACGCCAACGTCGGCAAAATAGACATTATCGGACCGTTACATGATAATAGTGCGAGTGCATCCGCTTGTTCATTTAGAGGAATACCTTTGTGTCCAGGTACCCATTCCAAGCGAATAAATTGATGCTGTTAAAGAGGAAAAGGCAGATAGGCTGTCTGTCAGAATGATGGCTTCTGATAGTGATAGGGGTAATTTCCCTAGAGCTAATATAATGGCAAGTAATTCCGCATGATTAATAGGACTAATGTCCGGTAAATGAAGTGAAAAAGACCAATCTGAATAAGATGATGCGATTCCTACCCCTGCCTTTTCTTCACTAATGTCCGGTAATTGAAGTGAAAAAGACCAATCTGAATATGATGATGCGATTCCTACCCCTGCCTTTTCTTCACAAAATGAAGCGTCAGTTGCTATCACTGCAGCCGTTTCTAATCTAGATAAATGGTCCTCCAAAATGCAATTTAAGTATCTACTGGGTAAATGTTTGCAATTATTTGGAAATATGTCATCAAATTCTATTAGACCTCTTTGTACAGTTGTGCTTATTATTAGTATCTCATGGAGCTGCACTTCTAATGTTTCAAATTGTGTCTGTGCGAAAAAGACTTGGGGAAACCGTAATCTTGGCCACTGATGGCCGAAAAATTCCATTGGATGTTCTAGAAAAATATATTGCGATCTCCTCAATGTCGATGCATAAATCTTTAGAAATGTACGCACGGTGTTGCGAAGCCACCTCCGAAATCCCACCGCTGACCTCCACTGTTGCGAAAGACGGCGACGCCAACACGGTCCCGAAGGCGCCACTGCTTTCAACTCCGTCGGGAAGGTCACCAGCCGTTTGGTAGCGTATGTTTCTCAGCTCGCGACTGCTTCTGCGCAGAGCTGATAAGACGAGCGGACGAGACGACGGTGAGTTAAACAAGGTTTATGTACAGCATATATACAGAGGCGTTACAATTTCGGCACTGGGGCCGACAGAGACTCGAAGAGCCGAGCTCTCCTCTCACATAGGACCGCCGATCGCGACGCGCCGCAGGGCTTCTTTTATTTGCACCAGGTCCAACCAAAATGTCCAATCAGAAGCGCCGCTGGTCGTCAGGGCAGATTCCTCCAATTGGGGTCACCGCTGGGCCACGTCAGACCCCCAGACACGAAGATGCCGGCTCGCTGTCACGTGCGCTGCTGACTCACTGCACGTGGGCCAGAGAGGCGTCGCGCGTGTTTACGCCGTTGAGTTGTTCGCGTCAGGCGGACTGCGGGCTGGCCTTGACCCAGATTGCCTTTTCCGGAGGCACGGACGTTTGACGAGGACTCGCTGGCATAACAGCACCCCCGCCGCCAGACAATGCACCGGAAAGGCGAGCTGCTTCCACGGGGCTCGGATGTCAGGTGCGCTCGTTCGCCAGGTCCCTCCAGGTTCGCCTCCAGGGCCACGGGGAAAATACAGCTCCAGACTGTTCCGGGAACACATCCCATTTTTGACGACGGATCCCAGCTCCACTGGCTTGTCGCCACAACTTGCTGGCCAACTTCGCTCGTCTCTTCTGACCATCTTCGGTTTCAGCACTTGTCGATGGTTCTGCAACTTGCTAAGAACGGTTCGACAACAAACAACACACGACACAAGCAAGTGCCCTCGGTCACCCGACAGAACACCAGACAAAGTATAGTACAACATATACCTATCTACGTGTCTATCGGAATTTTGTTCCCTCTACATCAAGAGGCACATGTGGGACACAAGACTCTTAAAGTAAGAACTTGAATTTTTCACACTTACAACAACGCAACGAATTAGAATACCACATAAAGTTGGCCCCTTGAGATCACTCTGAACGAGAGCGCTCAGCCCAGGTCGTGATGAGGTCAAAATTTTGCCCCGAATCGCCAGCGAGAAACCGAAAGGTTGAGAAGTTACTAGCTGGAACGCACTGCTCAATGCACCTGCATTAGCGTTTACCTTTCCTTTATATTTTTTTTTGATAGCGAACGTCAAAGTTGCGCTGTGGAGCAACATGCTCCACTTCAATAACCGGCCACTTTTAGGCGACGATACCTATGCGGCACCAAGAGCGGCTCACACTTTCGACGTTGCACAGGGGAACAACGATACGGCTTGCTACGGATTGACTCCTCACCGCTTAGCTCGATATCGTGTTCGATCACCCTCGTGTTTCCGGGGCGGTCCGAAAACACGTCTTCAAACTCGGAACCAATCTTTCTCAGGTCCTCTTTCTCAGGTCCTCCTTCACTTAAGCTAGGCTCTAGGTTTAACGGCTCCAAGGTTACCTCCGATTTCCTTTCGATTACCTCACTAGAACTAAAAATTTCTGCTTCCTCTTCCTCTGAAGCACTTAAAAGTAAATTTACGACTGCTTGATGTTGAACATTGGGTTTCATCAAGTTGTAAATTTTGTTCTGCCGCCTTCCTACTTGCACCTCATAATTTGTATCGCAAGGCTTCGATAATACTTTGGCGGGCCCTTCCCAATCAACCTCAAGCTTGTTCCTTTTGGATGGCTGCAGCAGAATTACCTGATTATCAACTTCAAAAGCGCGCTTCTTCACCGATTTCTCGTAGTGCTCCTTCGACAGCACTTGTGCCGCGTTTTTCTGGCTTTCCACTAGCGCTTCAATTTGGCTTTCCACTAGCGCTTCAATCGAGAGATCCTCACGCTGCTCTCGAATGAGCGTCTCTCGATCAACTCTCGGCAGCTCGCTCCAACTTTCCGCTATAGGCGAGAGCGTTGCAACCCTCTCGCTCTGACTCAATGGCGCCATGTCGTCTCCCCCCACGCATACCGCGCCGGCCGTTTCCGCGACGGGCCGCTCGCGTGACTGCTCACATGACTCATGCGGAAAATTTCCTTTCTGGGGTTCCGTCGACCCGCCGACAAGGTCACTTGAGAGTTCACCGCATTGAACCAGATCAAGCTGCCGCGATAGCTTCCGCGCTTGCGATCGCGTGAGGGCCATGCACGCTAAGTTGGGGAAGAACGATTTGCCCTGCTCTTTGAGAAGCTGCTCGGAGTTGTTGCAGAAAAGATAAGGAAAACGATCGTTTAGTGCGGCCGACACAGCTGCTTCGGTGCGAAGCTCACCGAACGGGCCTTCAATGACAACCGTGGCGATTGGTAAGGAAACACTCTGCTCCTCGGCGACTTGCCTGATCCACGCGCATTCTCCTGTAAAGTCATCCGGAGACACCAATGAAGGATGGACAACGTCCATGGTTGCCGCTGAGTCTCTAAGTGCTCGGCACGTTTTCTCATTCACCCTAATTTCTTGGAGATACGGCTCCAACAACCGCATGTTTTTTTCTGATTCTCAGATTGTTGCGAAGGCAAACTTTTCCTGACAGTTTCTCGCGATGTGCCCTTCCTTTTTGCAGTTGTAGCACATTAGCGGCTTCCGTTTGTTTTCCGATTCAAATGCCTGTGTGGTAGAAACCTCACTCGATTTCTCCGCTTCTGTTTGCCCTTCCCCTACACTGTCCTTCGTAAGAGACGGGTCCTTCTTGAAATTACGGTGCGGAGCGGATTTCCGTTGATCCGGTTTCTTTGAAAAGCCCTCTTTTCTCTCATCCCTTTCAACGCGCACTGCCCTGCTGTGCAACTTTCGGCGAGTATAATACTCCTCAGCTAACTCTGCTGCTTTGTTTAGCTGTACTTCCCCAAGTCTGTCCTGCAGCCAAAGTCTGACATTATCCTCGATGCAGCGGTAGAATTGCTCCAATGCAATGCATTCCACCACTTTATCGCGGTCGTCATAAACACCTTCGCCCTTGAGCCATTCGATTAAATCGGCTTTAAGACGAAACGCGAAGTCAACGTGTGACTCATTCCCCTTTTCAGCATACCGGAACCTTTGCCTGAAAGCCTCGGGTGATAACTTATAACGTCTCAAGAGCACTTCCTTAACCTCGTCATAGCTCTCAAACGCTTTCCTCGACAAGCAAGTTATCGCGTCGGACACTTCGCCGGGAAGAAGAGCTAGCAGGTTCCGCGCCCAAAGAGACCGCTCCAAAACGTTTCGCTCACAGACGTGTTCAAACTTGACGAGATACTTCGCCATGTCCTCGCCTACTACGAACGGTGGCAGTTGGTCCCGAATTCTAAAACCGCTGACCTGAATCGTCGGAGAAGCTACGCTAGGCGCCTGCGAACACTGTAGGATTGCCAATTCTAGTCGTTTCATCTCAAGGCGCTCCTGTCTCTCGGCCTCCTCGCGCTCGCGACGTTCGCGCCTTTCAGCTTCTTCACGTTCGCGAGCTTCGCGCCTTTCAGCCTCCTCACGTTCGCGAGCTTCTACTTCTCGCCTTTCAGCCTCCTCACGGCGTGCTTTAATATCCACCCAGGCCTCATCGACTTCCTCAGCCGACACTCCCTCATCCTTCATGATCTCAAGGATCGCTTGCTTTCGTTTCGCACGGCCCAAAGTAATGCCGAGTTCCTCACAAATTTCGACGAGTTCCTTCACTTTAAGGTTCTCCATCGTTCACACTAGCCTCTTGCTGTTTGCCCCTGTTAACAATTTACTTGCCGTACCCACTATAAGTGAACTAGCAATACGCGCAAGCAATTTTTCACACTCCCGTGTTTACCCCCTCCGCATTAACTTCGGTTTCAAAGCACTACGACTTTGCTTGAAACGATCAAAGCTCACTTCAATGCTTCACACAGCCCTTCTCTAAACTACTACAACCTGAGCTAGAGTAGTCTGGTGAACTGAGGGAAAAACATCAGGCACTCACCGCATCGATGTCGCTGACGCTGGCCGATCCCGCAGCTGCCAACCACTGTTGCAAAGCCACCTCCGAAATCCCACCGCTGCCACCCCTGTTGCGAAGCCACCTCCGAAATCCCACCGCTGACCTCCACTGTTGCGAAAGACGGCGACGCCAACACGGTCCCGAAGGCGCCACTGCTTTCAACTCCGCCGGGAAGGTCACCAGCCGTTTGGTAGCGTATGTTTCTCAGCTCGCGACTGCTTCTGCGCAGAGCTGATAAGACGAGCGGACGAGACGACGGTGAGTTAAACAAGGTTTATGTACAGCATATATACAGAGGCGTTACAATTTCGGCACTGGGGCCGACAGAGACTCGAAGAGCCGAGCTCTCCTCTCACATAGGACCGCCGATCGCGACGCGCCGCAGGGCTTCTTTTATTTGCACCGGGTCCAACCAAAATGTCCAATCAGAAGCGCCGCTGGTCGTCAGGGCAGATTCCTCCAATTGGGGTCGCCGCTGGGCCACGTCAGACCCCCAGACACGAAGATGCCGGCTCGCTGTCACGTGCGCTGCTGACTCACTGCACGTGGGCCAGAGAGGCGTCGCGCGTGTTTACGCCGTTGAGTTGTTCGCGTCAGGCGGACTGCGGGCTGGCCTTGACCCAGATTGCCTTTTCCAGAGGCACGGACGTTTGACGAGGACTCGCTGGCATAACAACGGTTAGGATGTTAAACCAAGTACGAAGAGAAGGCAGGCGTGCTTCTTTGTACAAAATAGTATTTGATACAAATTTTGGAAGTCCGAGACATAATCGTAACGATTCGCGTTCTAAAAGAACGTGTGGTCGTAGTTTGTATGCAGGTGCACCAGAAAACAAGACGCAGCCGAACTCTAATATCGGGCGAATATACATGCAGTAAATCATGATGAGAACATTACTGCGTAAACCTGCACGTTTGCTACTGAGTCTACGAAGCATCCCCAGCGCACGAGTTCCTTTGGCAGCCATGTTTTCTATATGTGGACTGCAATTAAGTTTTTCAGTATAAGTGATCCCTAAATACTTAACGGATTCTACCTGCGGGATAACGCCTTGCCGGTAATGAAAAGCGATATGGACTGGAGCACTCAGAGGAAAAACTACCATCGCACTTTTTGACATTCAGTGATAAATTAATTTTTTTAAACCACGTTCCTAGAGCGTTCATATACGTCTGCAGACTTAGATAAATTGAATGTATACCTGCAGCTGTAGCAAAAAACGTGATATCATCGGCATATACATACTCTTGCACGTCCACCTGTACAGGAATAGTGCATAGTAAAATATTAAATAACAGTGGCGATAAAACTGATCCTTGTGGGAGACCTCTAGTTTGTTTGTTCCTTAGAGACGACAAACCAGATTGAGAACAGCAATATTCCCTGTCGTTTAAGAAGGAATTCACCCATGCTACAAAGTATTGTGGTAGACCTGCGTTTTTAAGGGAATTTATTAGTTTTGAATGTTCCACCATGTCATAAGCTTTTGTGATGTCTAGGGTTACTAAGGCGGCATATTGTTTCTTATAACGGGCAAGCTGTATTCTACTTTCTAAATCGACATGGGCACACCAAATTGAGCAACCACACTTGAAGCCAGTTTAGAATGGGCTCAAGACCTTGTTTTCATTCAACCAATTATCTATCCTAATGCGTAAGATCCTTTCACTTTGTTTTACTAGATTAGATGTAAGTGCTATAGGCCTGTAGTTATCTATCGTAAACCCAGCACCTTGTTTTTAATAAAGGAATTATCTTAGCGATTCTCCAATCAGGTAGAATCTATGAGTTTCTGATAGAGTGGTTAACCAATGTCAGGAGTTCCCGGAGTAAAACATTATGGATGAGTTTTATTGTCGAATTAGTTATGCCGTGAGGACCTGGCGCAGTATTGGGCAAGTTTCTTACTACTTGTGGATGAGTTTTATTGTCGAATTAGTTATGGCGTGAGGACCTGGTGCAGTATTGCGCAAGTTTCTTACTACTTGTTTTAACTCCAAAGCAGTGATCTTCTCAAAACTGTCACTTTTCTCGGAAGATCGCATTGGTTTGAGAAGGCAGACATAAAGCGACTTTCAAGTCCTTTTGCAATATCTTCGAGAAATCTAGACAGCTCACTTGGAGTCGAAACCACTGATTCAATGTTGTTGGATGAAGGTATCAGTTTTTTGGTTCTGAGGAAATTAAAGCGGGGTTTCCTGTTGCTAGGTTTTGACAGAAACTCAGAACGCTGACTGTCCCTTTGTGACGCATCAGTTGCTATGACTGCTTGTATTGACGTATGTGCCAGGTAATCTCTTGATATAGCTTATAAAAATTGAGCGGTATCAATTTTGAATTTTTCGGAAATATATCATCAAACTGTAATTTAATAGCATTGTTAATGGTACTGATTAAATGAACAGCTTATACATATAGGCCATCATCGTCGTCGTCGACCACGCATCGCTGAAGAAGAAGAAGTGACCATGGAGGAGCAAGGTACTTTCTTCCCCTTCCTCATTCTTGTTCATTCGTTTTATATGTTCTGTTTTATCGTATTCTTCTACAATTTTATCACGTTTTTTAAAGGAACATTATTATTGTTTCTATCTAATTTCTCTTTATTTTTTTAGCAAGCGTTATAAAAATTATCTATCATGAGGTACAGTGTGGCCAATCCCCCATGTGGGTATGAGCCAAAATCTTCTAGGAGACAAGACAAGACAAGACAAGGTACCGGCAAGAGTGCTCGGAGCCAAAGTCGACGGAGAAAATCGCACCAAGGAAGCCGCAGGAGTTCATCGAAACGTTTGAAGTCTCCCGTAAGTACCGTGTCCTTACCTTGTGCACTCAACAAGGTGCCAGAATTGAACAAAAAGGTAATTGAGCTGCTGTAGTTGCCCACGTACACGGGCGATCGTTCTTCGCTGAAAATCGGATTAAAAACAAACAAAATACAGTGTGATTTTCCTCTTACCGTGCTACTTTTCTCCTACTCAATGTGTTTGTGACGTGGGCAAGTTGGTTATTCATGGCAGAAATAAGAACAACACAGGGCATGTTTCATTTATAATAGTCAGGGGCGTAGCCAGAATCTTATTTCGGGGAGGGGTCACCCCCCTTACATGGTTATTTTTTTATCTCTATGTTACGGCGAAAAAAATTTCGAGGTGGGGGTAGGTGCATGGGCCTGGTGTGACACCCCCTGGCTACGCCCCCGATCCTAATGTTCCACGTCGTGCTCGATTCTGAAGTGTGCGGCATTTACGTGAATTTCGCATAGGGATTCTATACTATGGTTGAGATGGTTAAATTTAACCGGTGACACGTTTACTTCCCTGGAATTTGAAGGGGAAAAGCGATGAGCTCAACTCGGTGCTCTAACAAAGTTGCCACCGCTAGCTGGCAGTTGCTGAAAGCAGCCCTTCCAGAACGATTACTTTCCGCCACTTTTGTGAGAAGGTACGGCTCAAGCTTATGACTTGAAATATTTTCAAGGTGTTAGATAATAAATATTTTCGGGGTTTTACTTGCTTGAACCACGATTATAAAGCACATCGTAGCGGAGGGCTCCGGAAATTTTGACCATCACACAGCACACAGAGCGATGAAAATTTTATCGATGCATTCTGAAGTATTTAGCATGATTATAAAAACAAAATCGGAAGTGCTAGGCAGTAAGCTTTTTCCAAATTACTCCCTGAGCCAGACGACGTGCTTAAATAGTGCGAGTGCGTCTCAATGAGACTCACTAACGCTGATGCCGGCTTGGCAGCAGCTAGATCCATTTGTTAAGAACATGTATTTTTCTCTTAGAAAGCCTGAATCCTCTTTTGGTCTTACAATGAACGACATGCCGCAGAGAAATATCTACGTACAATACACTGAACTTGCACTGGTGTGGTAGTAATTATGGTGATGGATTACGCATCCTTGAGCTGGTACCGGATCCCAGCCGAAGGCCGAACACTAGAAGGCTCGTAGCCTTAGATTTAGGTGCACGGTAAAGAACGTCAAAGTTTCTGGAGCCATTCACTGCGTCTCTCACCATGCCGTTTGCTTGCGGCAATAAAGCAAGACATGTGACAATACAATGACGCATGTGCTGCGCAAGATAGTTAAAAAGGACTAAGAAGAACTAGCTCTCGCACTATTAAAAACAGTGCAGAAAAGATAGGGAAAATTCCCCGTTTTCTCGGCGAATCCCCTCCATTAGATATGTGCCATGTCCAGAGGGAAACAATGACAACCTGCCGCTGTTCTCCAGATCGCTGCGTTAGCACCTCCGCTTTTCACGTCGCGACAATATCTTGATATTAAGACGTAAAATGCCAACCGCTAATAATGATACACGCTGCAACACAAGATGTGTTCTATGTGCGAAATCCAAGCAAGTGCAGAGTAGGGGTAAGCGGAATATGTCTTTGCTGTGATTTTCTGCGTAAACGACATGCTCCGCGTACAGTGCCATGCTAAGTTGAATTTTCCGTTTTATTGAAATTAACACCATTGCAAGAGTGGTCGGTGAAGGAACTACTGATCTCGGCCATCTTGTCCGTTGTGCCAGCAGACATTCGAGCTTGACTCGATGTCTAAAAGAAATATTTTCATGGTTCGTTTGCCAATAGAACACTGTCCACGAAAAAGAAAGATGAAGCAAGCGGGCAATCGACATTGCTTGCTAGCTTGGTCCTTGCTTTAGTGCAGTCTGAGTGACGTGCTAATTCATAAAAAAGCTGCCACCTTATTTTGACGCCATTTTTAATTTATCCTGGTCTCATAGATATCGGCTGGTTCGCGATCAGCAGTTTCCTCAGGTTCTCACGCTCTGCAGACCCAGTCCAGTTCAATACCTCCGACGCAGGTGGTCAGTAACAAGCCGTGCTTATGATTGTGTCTTTTTATTTTGTTGGTAGCGTCTTTGAAAAGATGAGGATTGCTGTTTCCGGAACAGAACCACCATGAAAGGCTGTTTTTCCTATCGGCAACGGAAAAAAACTTCAGAATTTCGCGCCATTACTTCAATAGTGATGGGCCGTTCTTGCGCCACAGACTTCAACGTTAACTTCACGCATTTCAATACGGACTGCGTCTTGATTTTTGCTAATAACGTTGTTGAAATATTCTACACTGTATAAATGGTTCTCTTACAATTTTATACGCAGATATTTTTTGCCGAGAGTGAGTAAACTCGAGTAAACAAACGCCTTGAAAATTCGTGACATCATTGAAAGTTCGTCGCGGACAAACGTAATGTCGGCGTCGTCATTGGCTGTTCGGTTTCACATCCTTGCATGCTTGCATGGTGTAAAGGACACTTTGTTGAAAGTAGTGGCTGCAATTCGCTATTGATGAGAGCTGTTTATGAAATTCTGGGAGACACGTCAGAAATACATGTTATATGTTTCTATATCAGTGTCAGGCGCATCGTTCACAATCATTAATATTTTAATGATTTAAATAATTAAATAATAAACGAATCAATCAATCACTCAATCAATTCTAGGTTTAGAAAACTTAATGAGGCATAGAACGCGGTTATTTGGTCCATTTAAATGAAAAATATTGCTTTTTTCAGAAATAGGAGCTCAAACTAAAAATACGTTCCATACATTTGCGCAATAATTTTGAGGCATCCCTCCCACGAGTCTCTTCATGCGGAACGTTGTTTCATTGCTGCACTGGTTGAACATTCTCACCAGTCCTCACGTCCTTTAGGTTTTGTCATTATGTGCTGCGAGCATTTTTTTCTATATAAGTATGTTTGAAATGATCTGAGCGGTGTATACGCTATTGGTGTCCATAATTTCTGCGCGTAATCTGGGAAGAGTATATGGTACCATCTGAACGAATGTATGAACGTCTGAGTGGCTCCACCATCACTGTATTTAAAAGACGAAAACAAAAAAAGCAGAAAATGAAGCACTTTAGCGCTTAAGCAGTCGGTTCATGCTTAGCTGCTTTGCATAACCACAAACAGCATTGCGAAGCCTTTTAGTTGTTTACGTGTGAAGTTTTCGCCGGGGATTCAAACAGTACGTTCTGTTTTTAACCGTTTACCTAGGCACATAATGTTGTTTTATTCTCGCAGGACCTGCCTGCCGAGGAACCGAATCCCGAGGCAGCGAAAAGCTCGGAATCGAAGAGAGCATTACGGGTGAGAGTTTCCCGCGCTTGTGTCGCTCTGTTTTTCGTCATTGAAAGTTATGACGTGGGACACGCAAGAATTGATGCGTGTTAAACATACAAGGTGGTGATGACGCCCTTCGGACTAGTTTGTGTGCGGAAGCTGATGTAGCGAGCACAGAGGTTTTCTGGATGTTACGAGGTTAATGCGAGCTTGCACGCTGAAAATAAAAGCATTTCATTATTTGTTAATAATGAAACAATCAAGTTCCTGAAGGCATGACATTGTATGGTTTCGCAGAGGCCAGTCCAATGAAATCTTGAGCTATCGGTGACCGTAAAACACTAATCAAAGCTCGTAATATTGAATATGTAAATAAATAAAGTTTGTCGATTTATCGGCCAGGCAGCACCGCGGGTTAACTGCATTGACTGGTATTTGTAACAACCTATACGGCACACTTGGGAATATAGGTGAACAAGTTGACCTTCGCATGTAGAATTTTAAATGATCAAGAACGCCGAGAACGACCTCCGACCGCGCATTCGCAAAAGTGGTTGACCATAGCGCTTAGACCTTCATATAGCACGTGACCTTATATATACCGTACACCTAAATAGTTTGCTTTCTCTCTTTGTCATTGGATCGACCATTGCTAGGTGGCCACAGCTTTGCCGTTATCGCGAGAACCGGCCTGTCTGCTCGACGCGTGATATGAATAGTTGGAAATGAAATGGATGTTCACGAGGAGCAGGCTCTGAAGTGTTGCACTGCAGAACGAAAGTGATCGGCACTTGGTGTTACCGGTTAGTTTTCCTCTGAAGCGTTAACAATCCAGCACGATGCTGCTTCTTTTTTAGAAAACTCGGTGCGTTGCAGTGGATTGCGTGGGCTTGACCAGATGTTATCAGCGTCATCGGTACTTCGACTTTCTTTTGTTGCGCGTAATGTGAGCATGATTAAGGCAAGAATTGTTCTCCGTCGTTCGTCATGTTTCTCGACCTATTGCCACGACGCTTCAGGCTGGAGGAGCAGCAGCTTCCAAGTCGAAAAGACACAAGGCGGAGCAACCAGAGGAGGCACCACCACGCCGCGAGGTACTCTCATGGAATCCGACGCCCGTTACAGTAGATATAACCCCGGTGTGGCAGCCCGAGCAGCAGTTGGCCGGCGCGCGCGAAGCTGCTAGCGGCAGTGTCGGCTGTCTCCAAAAGACGCTGCTGGTGACCGTCGCGGTGCTCATGCTGACCCTCATTGCGGTCGCTTACTACTGTCCGAACGGTGACCACGGCGCCGTGCTCGTTGCCATCCTGCCGGCGAGTCCAGGCGTTGCTGGACGCCAACCTAAACGCGTCGGTGCCGCCCTGCGTGGACTTCTACGGACACGTCTGCAGTCGCTGGGAAGCCGCGCACTCCCAGTCTGTCAGAGACACTATCTACGAAGAGTGAGTATGATCTCTTCATTTCCCCATGCATTTGTACCGGGAAAATTAAGTGTAAGAAGGGGGGGGGCTTATTTGTTTGACTTCATTTTTTTAACATACTACTACAGACAAACGACTGTGAGTCATCCGTCCGTCCCTTTTGAGGACAGGGAGTGTAACTTGCTTAAGTATATGAGATAATGCATCACTTTTATTGTTCAGTGATTTGAAGAGGAATGTGTGCAGCCCCGCCGCGGTGGTCTAGTGGCTAAGGTACTCGGCTGCTGACCCGCAGGTCGCGGGTTCGAATCCCGGCTGCGGCGGCTGCATTTCCGCTGGAGGCGGAAATGTTGTAGGCCCGTGTGCTCTGATTTGGGTGCACGTTAAAGAACCCCAGGTGGTCAAAATTTCCGGAGCCCTCCACTACGGCGTCTCTCAGAATCATATGGTGGTTTTGGGACGTTAAACCCCACATATCTATCATATCAATGTGCGCACTGTTGCTCTTGCGCAGCGGTCATGATATGTTTCTCGAGGATGATTATTAAGGGGTCTTGCGACACGTTTCCAACTACCGAAAGGCAATATTAACTGAGTTTACTGCTTTACCAACAGACAGCCGCATTTTTTTTAAGAATAGGTCAAGGTCCAACTGAGTTAGCGCTTTGTCACACGCTATCATTGCCTTGTCTTCCCACGTCCCGGCAAGTGAACTGGAAGCTATAGCAGCGTAGAATGGCATGGGGAAAAGAAGCTACGTCAGGCGCGCTTCATGATTTTTAGCACTTTTTTTTCTCTTTTTTTATTGAATACACGGCTTATCTTAAGTTCGATCGCGTGCGTGCATGCACCCTCGGTAACTATGCTGCCCGCGATGCTGAAATCGGCCAATGGCCGTGAACTTACATATATGGCGTTGTCATTTGGGTATGCAACATCATTTGTAGAAAGAAGAAATGGTTTCTAGCTGGCTTTGAGAATAAATTGCAAATTTCAGGTTGCGTTCTGCGCTATGATGTTTGGCTAACCTGTTTTGAGGAACCTCGACTACGGAGTGTTTTCTGACCACTTTGAAGTGTGTTTCACGGTCCCTTTCAGCTTTATACTCTGCGACAGGTCCTGTTGTCTTCGTTCGGTGTACGAATTTAGTTCTAGAATCAGCGCGTGCTTCGTGGACGTGCGTGCATACTTTGAAACCAGTGTGGTGAACCTTGGAGTACATGTGGAAAGAGGATGAGCGCTGTTTAGTCATTTTATGGGGAAAGCTAGGGTAAATAGGCCGTCTATGTTTCAGCTTTATACTACAAGAAGTATTGTAGTACTTTATACTACAAGAAGTACACCGTGATATTTAGCGGGCTGGAAGGGCATGCTGTTGACGTTTCCTAGCTACACTTTTTGTCACTGCTGCGAGTTAATCACAATGTTTGTAGTTAAGTAACAAACTTCAAGCGGGGGTGAAAGTTAAATGTACGTACGTACTTTTTCTCAGAAACAAGAAGCAGTCTGTACGTGAAATTTCGCGCATTATATTGTCACGGGGTCGTGACGTGGCCGAAGACAGGAGACTTTGTGTTGAAATTTATCTGTTTATTTGGGCGAACCTGTGCCCGGTAAACGGAAAGTCCGATTACAGTAGCAGTCTTGGACTGATAGCGGCGAACGGAGCGTCGGCCGTTGACCAACTATACTGACAAGCGGCGAAGTGCGTTGGCATTTATACTCTTGCCATCTAATGTTCTCGCGTTATCGCTGGCGGTGGCGTAGGTTCCAATATAATCTGTACAGTTCGCAGAGTGGGCGTGATCTTATCGAAATGATCTACTACAGTCCGGAAGCTTCTCGAAAACTGCAGGAGCGGTTTACGCTGAGAATTGTGTAGTGTTTTGGAACGATAACAGAACTTGGGAAATGTAACGTCGTAATATTCACGTGATAGATTGTGCAGTCCCTCACTATAAGGCGTTCCTACACGTTTATTGCTTAAGAAAATAAATACCGCCCCTCCATTAAGAACCATTTTTCAATTTTTGTTCTTATTTTGCAAAGTTTATAAACTCTTTTTTTGTAATCTGTTTCTAAACGTTAAAACTTCATCAAAGCTTTACATTTAAGCGCGGTGGTCTTATTTCGATGGTTGCAAAAGAGCAGAGGACCGTGTACTTGGCTTAGCGCCACGTTAAAAAAACGGCAGATCGTCTAAACTTTTGTGAACCACCACTACTGCGTGGCTGATACGGATACCGTAGTTTCGGCGCGTAAAACCCCCAGTGATCGCTATCCATGAATTATGAGTTACGTTGTCCCGGTGGAACTTCGTGAGCATTCGTTCGCGAAATGTTTCAGTCGGTTAACTTCTTCTAGATGTTCAGCTGGCTAGTACTGTTAATCACTACTTACTAACAGTGAATTTACACATTTCTAGTGGCATCATGTATAGGGCTAAGTACGCAGGAGAACAAAACTAGACACCGTTTATTTACTCTTCTTGTGATATACGCTTTTACACAGACTCATGGCCAAAGTGTCGACTATGGCAAATGATGCAACACCTCCCCAACACAGGCAGACCGCGATGCAGAAAGCTGCCATGCTGTATCAATCCTGCGCGCACGTCTACACGCTAGACCGCAACCACATGGGAGAGGCACGGTCGCTTCTGGCAGACTTCGGCGTGCACTGGCCCGAGTTGAGCAGCACCTCGAGCCTTCTCCGCATCTTCTTTTCCATGGCTACCACCTGGAGCTGGGCGTGCGTCCTTCAGTTCGTTTTGCAGAGTAGCGGACACGTCACAGTGAGGCCCTCGCCCTTCTATCTCTCGATGTTATCTGGAAGGCAGCGACTGCTCGAGAAGGGTGCCGACGAAGATCACTACCAGGTGTATTACGACAGCATGGTCGCCGCGTTTGGTGGCGCCGGGGCACGAGCGTATTCGTACAAAGAACTGAGAGTGCTAGAGGACAAAGTGGTGCCCGTTCTGAGCGCTGTGCTCGCGACACCGAAATCAACCACCCTGAAGAACAGCACCATCAACGTGATGGTGAACACGACCGATAATCCTATCCCGAGTCCTGTCTGGGAGAGCAGCATACGGTCAAGCTTGAACTTATCCGAAGGCTCGATCTTGCTCGTGAGCATTGAGAACGTCGATTTCTTCAAGCACTTCTTTGCCTTAGTCGTGAATGAGACTGAAGCTGTCATGGCCTATTACGTGGGCTGGGTTGTCGCGCAGGCTCTGTCCTTGATGAGTAGCTCGGAGGCCGTCAAGAGGTACTTTATGAGCAACAAGACCTTAGCGAGTAAGGAACACGCGCTCTTCTGCGCCGGCATCGCCCATGTGTACATGGGAATTGCTTTTTACGCAAGTTACCTGAGCCGTCAAGTCACCAGGCGTATGCTTGCCGACGTACTGACCATCGAGAAAACCGTGCAGAAGGCTCTTCGCGGTCATCTTGGCGCATCGCCGTGGTTCGCAGCCATTCCTGAGCCCATGCTGACGGATGCGGTGCTAGTCAACTCATTGCGACTGCTGGAGGCTCCCAATGCCACCATGCTGGATGACATGTACGGTGCCTTTCTAGACATGAGCGAAAATGTGTTTGACAACGTTCGTCATGCGGCGGAGGCTCGTGCGAAGACAGCAGCCGACATATCCATGACGGAATTCGTAACTAGTGGAACTGCCCGCCTCTTCTTCCACTCCACCCACGAGCAGTTCCAACTCTTGCCCGAAATCCTTGAAGAGCCCTTTTACGAGCTGGAATACCCGGAGGCCGTCAAGTACGCAACCCTGGGCGGCGAAATTGCCCAGGCATACTCTTCTGCCGCGTTCGCAGAAACTACTGACAGCAAATTCCAGCTGGCGTTCTCGCTGAAGTCTGCCTGCTTTTTCGAAAGACAGGTGCTGCTGCGTCACCTCGGGCAGGTGCAAGTTGAGCTAGTGCGAAGAGTGACTTCGCTTCACGTGATTCTGAGCGCCCTAGCCGAAGCTACCAATGGACACGTGCAGACCACCAGGCTAGTCGGCTATGAAGATTGGACGGATGTCGAGCTGCTTCTGATGTTCTGGTGCTTCGTTCAGTGTGGCGGTCGCAATGGCCGCCGCAAGTGCAATGGCCCGCTCACACTTGTGGAAGATTTTGCACGCGCCTTTGGCTGCAAACAAGGCGACCCTATGTACAGTGGACACAATTGTGCCATTGCGCGGTAAGCATTGACCACGTGGCAACCGTAACGAGTTTGAGATTGTTTCAACTATTCAGGCATACAACCTGGCGTTAATTAAGGGGGTTATTATGAATCAAGTGTCTATAAATGACGTACAGTTGCAAGTAGTGTAGAAAATGTTGAACAGGAAATAGTGCCTGTGAATTGCAGTCCATCTGTATTTTTTTGATGTCAGTGATTTCCTTCGCGTGGGGAGCCTTGTTGGCTAAGGCTTGCTGTGTTGCTACTGCTGACCGCGTAAGGCATGCGTCCCTGCGCCTGCCATTGTGACGTGTTTTATATTCATAGGCGTTGGCACCTGTGGTTAGAGAATTGAGAGACGAAGGAACATTGCGAAGTATACGCCTCTCATGAACATTCTTTGTGTTTAATAGTAACATTTATTGATGTTGTAAATTAATATGAAGTAGTGCTTTCTATTCTGAATTCCACATTTTGTTTATATAGGTAATATAGATGTTCTGTGAACTCTTGGGTCAAATATAGTTTGTTGTCTGCACAATGTAATTGCATTAAATACTGTGATGCCACTTTTACTACTACTACTATAGTACTACTACTACAACTATATGAGTATCCTAGTATGCTTATAATTTGCTATTCTTGTTTATAATCTGCCGATGCGTTCGTTATTAATTTCGCTTTAATCTATGATATACGTTTATAATCTCGTAAGATGACTACTATGCTTCCTCGCTTGAATGATTGTCTTTGTGTGGCAGAGACCTTGAATTTGTCAAGCCTGTCGGTATGCATACTTGATTAATTTTCAACGCGATAGCATTACAGAACCCTTGTAGCTCAAGCTCTGTTGTCGCTGTCCACGTCGTCGGGTGCGAGAGAAAAATCGGCGTTTCCGTGCCAAAAATCTCAGTCCATGCAAAGGAAAAAAAAAGTGGGTCCGATATGGAGTATAAACCAGACCTCTTGCGTGGATAGCAGGCGTTCTGCCACACATTAACGCCAGTGCTTCAAGCGGATTCATGAAAAATGAAAACCCGTTACAGGCGTCACATACAGCCGCAATAACAGTCGAGACATAGGAAGGCATGAGCTGAATTCGAGTGCCAGGATTGTGTAATAAGTGGTTTAAAGCTGCACAACCTAATACGAAACTCGAAAGGGTTTCGTACTTCATTGCAGTCATAATGAACCACAGCGTAAACAAAGTGGGCAGCTGTGCCTGCTGCGTTACGGGCATGTTATAGGAACATACATTGCTTTCCACGCTTCACATTTGAGGTGTTCGCCGAACAGTGAAGTCTGGCTGGCCGAAGAGATACAAATGGAGCCGGATCACGCCATCGCTTCATACTTGTTCAAGTTAAACCATGCTTACTCCACGAGTTTCTGCTCTCTCGAAGTGGCTGGCTCCGTCTTGCGGTACCTTTCCATGACATGTTGCGAAAGACGGTGACGCCAAAATGGTCCCGAAGGCGCCACTGCTTCCAACTCCGACGGGAAGGTCACCAGCCGTTTGGTAGCGTATGTTGCTCAGCTCGCGACTGCTTCTGCGCAGAGCTGATAAGACGAGCGGACGAGACGACGGTGAGTTAAACAAGGTTTATGTACAGCATATATACAGAGGCGTTAGAAATTCGGCACTGGGGCCGACAGAGACTCGAAGAGCCGAGCTCTCCTCTCTAACACATAGGTCTGCTCTCAAACGGGTCCGCTCTGACACACATGTCAGCTTTTCGCCTAGGACCGCCGATCGCGACGCACCGCAGGGCTTCTTTTATAGGCACCGGGTCGAACCAAAATGTCCAATCAGAAGCGCCGCTGGTCGTCAGGGCACACTCCTCCAATAGGGTCGCCGCTGGGCCGCGTCCCTCTTTCTCATCGAATCTGGAGAGGCTGCGCTGCAGGTGGCTGCACCCAAGGACGAGTGACGTCGCAAGGCATTGCGTCAGACCCGCCAGACAGGAAGACGCCGCTTGTTTACTCGACGGGCTCGCAGCTGCGCTGACTCACTGCACGTGCGCGCCAGAAAGGCGCCGTCCGCCTGTTGACGCCGTTGAGTCGTTCGTGTCAGGCGGACTGCGGGCTGGCCTTCACCCAGATTGCTTTTTTTTCAGAGGCACGGACGTTTGCTGAGGACTCGCTGGCATAACAGCACCCCCGCCGCCAGACAATGCACCGGAAAGACGAGCTGCTTCCACGGGGCTCGGATGTCAGGTGCGCTCGTTCGCCAGGTCCCTCCAGGTTCGCCTCCAGGGCCATGGGGAGAATACAGCTCCAGACTGTTCCGGGAACACATCCCATTCTTAACGACGGATCCCAGCTCCACTGGCTTGTCGCCACAACTTGCTGGCCAACTTCGCTCGTGTCTTCTGACCATCTTCGGTTTCAGCACTTGTCGATGGTTCTGCAACTTGCTAAGAACGGTTCGACAACAAACAACACACGACACAAGCAAGTGCCCTCGGTCACCCGACAGAACACCAGACAAAGTATAGTACAACATATACCTATCTACGTGTCTATCGGAATTTCGTTCCCTCTACATCAAGAGGCACATGTGGGACACAAGACTCTTAAAGTAAGAACTTGAATTTTTCACAATTACAACAACGCAACGAATTAGAATACCACATAAAGTTGGCCCCTTGAGATCACTCTGAACGAGAGCGCTCAGCCCAGGTCGTGATGAGGTCAAAATTTTGCCCCGAATCGCCAGCCAGAAACCGAAAGGTTGAGAAGGTACTAGCTAGAACGCACTGCTCAATGCACCTGCATTAGCGTTTAGCTTTCCTTTTTTTGATAGCGAACGTCAAAGTTGCGCTGTGGAGCAACATGCTCCATCTCAGTAACCGGCCACTTTTAGGCGACGATACCTATGCGGCACCAAGAGTGGCTCACACTTTTGACGTTGCACAGGGGAACAACGATACGGCTTGCTACGGATTGACTCCTCACCGCTTAGCTCGATATCGTGTTCGATTACCCTCATGTTTCCGGGGCGGTCCGAAAACACGTCTCCAAACTCGGAACCAATCTTTCTCAGGTCCTCTTTCTCAGGTCCTCCTTCACTTAAGCTAGGCTCTAGGTTCAACTGTTCCCAGATTACTTTCGATCCCCCTTTGATTACCTCACAAGAACTAAAAATTTCTGCTTCCTCTTCCTCTTGAAGCATTCAACAGCTGATTTACGATTGCTTGATGTTTAAGGTATGGTTTCATCAAGTTGTAAATTTTGTCCGGCCGCCTTCCTGATTTCACTTCATAATTTGTATCGCAAGGCTTCGATAATACTTTGGCGGGCCCTTCCCAATCAACCTCAAGCTTGTTCCTTTTGGACGGCTGCAGCAGCATTACCTGATTATCAACTTCAAAAGCGCGCTTTTTCACCGATTTCTCGTAGTGCTCCTTCGACAGCACTTGTGTCGCGTTTTTGTGGCTTTCCACTAGCGCTTCAATCGAGAGGCTCATGTCCTCACGCTGCTCTCGAATGAGCGTCTCTCGATCATCTATCGGCAGCTCGCTCCAACTTTCCGCTACAGGCGAGAGCGTTGCAGCCCTCTCAGTCTGATTCAACGGCGCCACGTCGTCTCCCCCTTCTACGGAAACCGTGCCGGTCGGTTCGGCGACGGGCCGCTCGCGCGACTGCTCACATGACTCACGCGGAAAATTTCCTTTCTGGGGTTCCGTCGACCCGCCGACAAGGTCACTTGAGAGTTCACCGCTTTGAACAAGGTCAAGCTTCCGCGCTTGCGATCGCGTGAGGGCCATGCACGCTAAGTTGGGGAAGAACGATTTGCCCTGCTCTTTGAGAAGCTGCTCTGAGTTGTTGGAGAAAAGATAAGGAAAACGATCGTTTAGCGCGGCAGACACAGCCGCTTCGGTGCGAAGCTCACCGAACGGGCCTTCAATGACAACCGTGGCGATTGGTAAGCGAACACTCTGCTCCTCGGCGACTTGCCTGATCCACGCGCATTCTCCTGTAAAGTCATCCGGAGACACCAATGAAGGATGGACAACGTCCATGGTTGCCGCTGAGTCTCTAAGTGCTCGGCACGTTTTCTCATTCACCCTAATTTCTTGGAGATACGGCTCCAACAACCGCATGTTTTTTTCTGATTCGCGGATTGTTGCGAAGGCAAACTTTTCCTGACAGTTTCTCGCGATGTGCCCTTCCTTTTTGCAGTTGTAGCAGATTAGCGGCTTCCGTTTGTTTTCCGATTCAAATGCCTGTGTTGTAGAAACCTCACTCGATTTCTCCGCTTCTGTTTGCCCTTCCCCTACACTATCCTTCGTAAGAGACGGTTCCTTCTTGAAATTACGGTGCGGAGCGGGTTTCCGTTGATCAGGTTTCCTTGAAAAGCCCTCTTTCCTTTCATCCTTTTCAACGCGCACTGCCCTGCTATGCAACTTTCGGCGAGTATAATACTCCTCAGCTAACTCAGCTGCCTTGTTTAACTGTACTTCCCCAAGTCTGTCCTGCAGCCAAAGTTTGACATCCTCCTCGATGCAGCGGTAGAATTGCTCCAATGCAACGCATTCCACCACTTTATCGCGGTCGTCATACACACCTTCGCCCTTGAGCCAATCAATCAAATCGGCTTTAAGACGAAACGCGAAGTCAACGTGTGACTCATTCCCCTTTCTAGCATACCGGAACCTTTGCCTGAAAGCCTCGGGTGACAACTTATAACGTCTTAAGAGCACTTCCTTAACCTCGTCATAGCTCTCAAACGCTTCCCTCGACAAGCAAGTTATCGCGTCGGACACTTCGCCGGGAAGAAGAGCTAACAGGTTCCGCGCCCAAAGAGGCCGCTCCAAAGCGTTTCGCTCACAGACGTGTTCAAACTTGACGAGATACTTCGCCATGTCCTCGCCTACTACGAACGGTGGCACTTGATCCCGAATTCTAAAACCGCTGACCTGAACTGTTGGAGAAGCTACGCTAGGCGCCTGCGAACACTGTAGGATTGCCAATTCTAGTCGTTTCAACTCGAGACGCTCCTGTCTCTCGGCCTCCTCGCGACGTTCGCGCCTTTCAGCTTCTTCGCGAGCTTCGCGCCTTTCAGCTTCTTCACGAGCTTCTCGCCTTTCAGCCTCCTCACGTTCGCGAGCTTCTACTTCTCGCCTTTCAGCCTCCTCACGGCGTGCTTTAATATCCACCCAGGCCTCATCGACTTCCTCAGCCGACACTCCCTCATCCTTCATGATCTCAAGGATCGCTTGCTTTCGTTTCGCACGGCCCAAAGTAATGCCGAGTTCCTCACAAGTTTCGACGAGTTCCTTCACTTTAAGGTTCTCCATCGTTCACACTAGCCTCTTGCTGTTTGCCCCTTTTAACAATTTACTTGCCGTACCCACTATAAGTCAACTAGCAAGACGCGCAAGCAATTTTTCACACTCCCGTGTTTACCCCCTCCGCATTAACTTTGGTTTCAAAGCACTTCGACTTTGCTTGAAACGATCAAAGCTCACTACAATGCTTCACACAGCCCTTCTCTAAACTACTACAACGTGAGCTAGAGTAGTCTGGTGAACTGAGGGGAAAACATCAGGCACTCACCGCATCGATGTCGCTGACGCCGGCCGATCCCACCGCTGCCACCACTGTTGCGAAAGACGGTGACGCCAAAATGGTCCCGATGGCGCCACTGCTTCCAACTCCGACGGGAAGGTCACCAGCCGTTTGGTAGCGTATGTTGCTCAGCTCGCGACTGCTTCTGCGCAGAGCGGATAAGACGAGCGGACGAGACGACGGTGAGTTAAACAAGGTTTATGTACAGCATATATACAGAGGCGTTACAAATTCGGCACTGGGGCCGACAGAGACTCGAAGAGCCGAGCTCTCCTCTCTAACACATAGGTCTGCTCTCAAACGGGTCCGCTCTGACACACATGTCAGCTTTTCGCCTAGGACCGCCGATCGCGACGCACCGCAGGGCTTCTTTTATAGGCACCGGGTCGAACCAAAATGTCCAATCAGAAGCGCCGCTGGTCGTCAGGGCACACTCCTCCAATGGGGTCGCCGCTGGGCCGCGTCCCTCTTTCTCATCGAATCTGGAGAGGCTGCGCTGCAGGTGGCTGCACCCAAGGACGAGTGACGTCGCAAGGCATTGCGTCAGACCCGCCAGACAGGAAGACGCCGCTTGTTTACTCGACGGGCTCGCAGCTGCGCTGACTCACTGCACGTGCGCGCCAGAAAGGCGCCGTCCGCCTGTTGACGCCGTTGAGTCGTTCGTGTCAGGCGGACTGCGGGCTGGCCTTGACCCAGATTGCTTTTTTTTCAGAGGCACGGACGTTTGCTGAGGACTCGCTGGCATAACAGACACCCGCCACGATGTCCTCATCTTCGTAATAAGGCGAAATTAGGTGCACCGTAAAACGTGAATGTAGGCTGGTGTATACAGCGTCGGTGTCCTCCGTCGGCGGCGTCAGTACGAGTGATGCAAGAAAGCACGTAATGATGTCACCATACGACGTCATCGTGACGTCACATATTGCCGACATTTGTGAAAAGATGGCGCCTCTAGGACGCCTGATCAAGTGAATACCTTGAACACTATGTGATGCGCCCCTGCTTACCCGTGGTGTGAAGCGAACTTAAACATGCCAATACGTTATACCGATGATGCAAAAAGCGATGGGGAAGCAATACATCGGCTATGGTCGATTGTTTGCAATATTTTGAGTTGACAGAGTAAGAACGACATTCTGGACAACTCGTAAGGTGAGTACTATCGTGTACTGAACATTTAAGGACAATTCTGACTTCGAGAAACTCCTAGTGAGTGAGTACGAACTTTATCTCAATCCCGAGGAGGAAGAATTCAAGGAAACCTAGTGGTCCTACCCAGGTCGGGACCAGTAGGAGTCCTTTGACGACGGCCTGGGTTTTCTGGACAGCCTTGAGCTGAGCGATGAGCTCGGAAGTTTCAATTAAATCCGAGTTCCAGTGTATCAGCAAAGCGCCTACACTGTGCACAGTTCTTGCCTGCTTTCTTACTGCCCCAAGAAGCTGCTACTGCTTTGAGATAATTTTCTATGACGCCCGCCATGGGATTGTGCACATTTTGTTTTTCGTTCGACGTTTATTTCATAATCCCGTGAATGCCGCGAAAACGTAAACATGCAGTGCATGCGCCTCTCATTTAGCTGACAGTGTGTGGCACATTATGCATAGTTCATTTGCGTTATAATACCGTAATATTGACACTATACCCTTGTGGAGGGCATAAAATGCCGGCCCTTTTTTTTTTTGAACAGCATAGACCACATTGGCTGAACCGTGTATGTAAACTACGTGCCAAAATATTACATGCTTCGAAGCACCCCCTCCCAGAAGTGGAAATGATGCTTTATTTAAAAAAAACGAACAAACATTTGGAATGAATTATGCACAGCTAGGCATGGCAAGCGTACAAGACAAAATAAATAGCGTGAAATATCATTCACATTCTTTCCTAGATGAAAACGCTAGAAAAAGTGTGGTCACAAAAAAATGGCAGCGTATCCATGGAGTGAATGATGGATAGTGGGGCGAAGCATCCGTCCGTCCATTCGTTCTTGCTTCAGTCCATCCATGCGTGCGTCTGTGTGGCCGCCCGTGCGTCCATCCGCAAGTCCGTGAGTGCGTCTGTTCGTGCGTCCACACGTTCATCTGTGCGCCCGTACCTGCTTTCGTCCATGCATCCGCCCCTGCGTCCGTCCATGTGTCCATCCGTCCGTGCAGCCATCCGTGCGTCCGTCCATGCAACTGTCTGTGTGTCCGTTCGTCCACCTATCCCTAAGTACCATCATCTCGCATCTTTTCATGATATATTCCTCATATAGAAGCACCGCCATCCAGTGGACATTGCAAGGACTGAACGAGAAGAGGCACACGCACACTTTCTTACGGCTTGCGCTTCGTGTCTACTTTTCACCTTTAACCACCTCGACTTCATGGTATACACTAGTTCACATATTCATGGCTTTGCGGCCCAACGCTCGCTAAATCTTTCTAAAACCTAGGAGGTTACGCCCAGTGGGTATAACGTAGCAACCGTTTTTTCTCTTCTGTGCGTTGTTGAACAATAAATTCGCAGCGTGCACGTTAACTAAAAGCCGAATTCTCCTGTCTCTCATTCCCCATTAGCAACCATTGGCATGTACATTGAGCACTATCTTTTATTATTCGACAACGCACAGACGAAATCGCTCACCGGCACCAGGTCAAAATGTTATAATTGTTACACACTACTACAACGACTACGAGGGATGAACGGGTGCCGCTATAAGAAGCTTCGCCCCCCCCCCCCAAAAAAAAAAGCGGCAATCAAGTGATATTGAAAGCACGTTTTCTTCTGTCCACAGCGTACATCAAATGATCATACTAGCCTCCAACAGCGCGCAATTTGAACAGAGCGTTTGTTGCGCGTTCATTTATGAAACGTTCTCAAAGAAAATCAATTCATAACGCATTCATTCATATCATGCGGACTGGTCATTCCGTTATAGTTTCCACGCTTCTGCAAGAAGGGGGTGCGGGGAGGGGCATGTTGTTCTAAGCTTTTTTCTCGGGACAAGCTATCAGGCGCTCAAACAGTTGATTTCCGACGGCGTTGAATGAGGGAGGGTGCTTCTACGTGCTCTTCAATGGAAGCGCATTATGTCCTTGAGCAAGGCGACCGGGTGGCGCGCACTCGAAATGATGCTCCTCTCCGGCGGCAGGTGCGGGTTGGTACTCGGCGTGTGCACGGCGCAAGCTCGCACGAACACGACCGTGGCCGCACCACACAGCATGACCGCGGCCGCTGTCAGGTACCAGTAGCGCTGCGTGACAGAATACAGCGAAAGGCGTTTTCTTCTATAGTTTATGCTTACTCTCGCGCCTTTTGACA
Organism: Rhipicephalus annulatus; assembly: GCA_013436015.1. Taxonomy (NCBI): domain Eukaryota; kingdom Metazoa; phylum Arthropoda; class Arachnida; order Ixodida; family Ixodidae; genus Rhipicephalus; species Rhipicephalus annulatus. Next base: position 411,456 of record WOVY01003815.1, read on the forward strand.
ACGCTGCAACTGCAAGAGAGAGAGAGAGAGGAGAGATAGAGAGGAAAGGCAGGGAGGTTAACCAAGCTTGGCTCGGTTGGCTACCCTACACTTGGGGTGGGGTAAAAGGAGAATAATAGGACGGAAAGAGACAGAAAAGAAGAGGAGTAAGAAAGAGAAGCATAAATAGCCAGCTCGAGACTACACAGCACGGCCTCGTACAGTTCTTTCACAAGCGGCCGTGAAGTTTGGTGGTCCTTAAAACGTACAAGAGGGCTTTCGTGGCTTTGCGCGTATGGGAAGCCGTCGGCCAAGGTCCGAGGATCTTCTCTTCTGTAAGCGGCCGTGAATCCAGCTGACAGAGCTTGGCTTCCATAATACGTCGTTCGGTCTGGTATGCTTACTGGTATGCAACTGCAAGCTTCTTCCTTGAATAGGTATACCTAAATGTGATATCTGCAATGTGCTTTGTGGAATCAAAGTGCGAATACGAGTTGAAGTTGTATATTGTGAGCTCTCAGGTACCGCGGCTAATGATTCCACTATTGTGAGGCGTCGTTGGCGTAGCCACATACCGCTCGGAAAGTGGAACGGCAATGGCTACAAAAGTACATGTATTGCGGTGCGAGCTGGTGCTTTTTGGAAATCCACAGCATGACATCGCATTGGATTTTTAAACTTGGGACCAAGAGAGTTCTTTAGCGTGTATTTTTTTTCGTCCCTGTCAGTCTATGAAACCATCACGCTTGCCACGAACGTTCGGTAGAAGAGCTGATCGTAGCGAGCCTTCTCATAACTAAGCAGCGTAGCGGCAGGTCGGCTGCCATGATACCGAAAAATAGTTTTTTGACTATGAAGCTTTGAAATCGCTAAGATTTGTTGGCAAATCAACGTGGTATATAGTCTTTCTTCCCATCTCCAGGCTGTCCAACTTAATTCGAGGCGCCCCGCTATTGTGTGCCTCAATCCTGTTTTGGCACGCAAAAAAACGCCCAATGACACTATATATAGACCTGCATCTCATTATTTCAATAGCGCTTTCAAAGAGCAGCAGTAAACAATCTGCCATACCGGCCAGCTTATGACTCATTACATCAGTGCTTTGACACGTATGAAATAGATAAAAGAACAAACTTTTCGTTGGCGAATCATTTGAAAAGAATTTCTTTTTGTCGCTCTGACAATGATGAACCGCAGTTCGGTCTTACCAGAAGTGCGCTGCCCGCGCCCTTGCCACCGAAGACGAGTCGTTTGAGCCTGGAGAGCAAGCCTTCGGCATCGATGAAGCGACACCTTTGGAAGGCGTCGCAGTATCCCTGCAAGTCGTGGCAGGGGGCTCCCGGCTCCATGCGCCTGCCGCAGAAGTCGCGCATCCGCTCGAAGCTGCATGCCTCCTTGCATTCGCTTCCCGGCACTGCGCACGATCGACACGCAAGACGAGGTCTCTCCTAGAATAAATCATCAGCTACCTGGTTGCCATAATTCCACCTAAAATACACCGAAAAGGAAGAAATTTGGAACAGTCCGAGCAAATGAAATGGAAGTTTCCAGGCGTTGAAAAAGTGCTACTGGATACGTGTTCTAGCTGGTAAAACCACCAGTGAAATGACCGGAACCAGAATGAGTCACCAAATGGCCGTAGCACATACTCGTCTCTGTGACGAAGTGTATAAATATTTAGTCTTCATAGCATGAAGTGCGCGCCTTAATCCGATAAGGTACCGTGGTTCGACAATGATTTTCTGTTAGCACAGAACATTAAACAGCGCTAACTGATGTGCATGACTGATTGTTTTTGTTCCAAACTCACATCACGTATCACCACTTAAAGCAAACGTAGCACAAAGAAAAACCTGATAACGAAAATTCCAAAGCTGTGTCTGTTAGGAAGTTCACACCTTACGGGTGCGATGTTTTGCATCGACACGGATAGCGAGATTACAAGATCACGTCGGCTTTCCATCGCGGCGTGTCACACGCACCGTCCTCCCTGCAGGCGATGAGGCACATGTCTTCCATGCTCAGGTACGACCCGGTCAGGTAGCACTCGACCAGGTTGTACAGCCGGCAGACAGACTGGCTGCACTCGCCGGCATCGCACAGTTGAGTGGCGTGGTTGCACAGCGTGCCGTCGCGCTTCCAGCCCGAAGGAGGGCACTCGCCACTTTTGCCGCTGGTTGATTGTGGTCAAGGCGGGACTCGCTTCGCGTTTCAATTTGCGACTTAGACTGAGCTCGCAGGAACGGAGTGCATTGTGTAAGGACGTCTCTAACTCCCGCATTCATAAATGCTCCTCGACTTGAATTTGACTTAAAACCGCCTTCAATGCACCGCGTTTGAAACGCGTCTGTGCGTTTGTGCTGCCGTGGCACCGCCTAAAGACAGCACGTTCGAAACGCCTTCGTGCTGCATTGAAGTCGCTGGCAAGCATCAAGTTTCCTAAAATAAACTACTCTGGCGCTGCGATAATTCAGCGACCACGGGAATGATGGTTAGTACACGGATATGCCCCGCCACGGTGGTCTAGTGGCTAAGGTACTCGGCTGCTGACCCGCAGGTCGCGGGATCGAATCCCGGCTGTGGCGGCTGCATTTCCGATGGAGGCGGAAAAGTTGTAGGCCCGTGCGCTCAGATTTAGGTGCACGTTAAAGAACCCCAGGTGGTCGCAATTTCCGGAGCCCTCCACTACGGCGTCTCTCATAATCCTATGCTGGTTTTAGGACGTTAAACCCCACACATCAATCACGGATGTGTTCAGTCCTCATACTTGCGGACAGAAAATTGTACGTTTGGCTTCGTTTATTGTTTTGTTTCGGTTTTGTTTCGAAGGAAAGAACGAAGCGTTTTGAACGTCGTGACCCGATTTGAAAAGGTAATCCTGAAAAAACAATGTGGGTGGTGAAGCACAACCCCTGAACATTTGCTGATTTTCGTTTCGCGAGAAAACAGCTCCAACTCACACGAACACACACGGAGCCAGAAGCAGGCCAGAAGTACGAAGAGTAGGCAAATGTGTGTACTACCCATCATTCTCCTGCTCGCTGAAGTGCCGTGCGTTGCACCTCCCACAAACACTAGCGCCAGATTTCCCTCTAGTGTATAATAGGAAACTGTATGCTGGCAAGTCAACTTCAAGTCAAGCAGCGTTTCTGAATACGGTGGTAAGCATCCACACACTGGGTACACTGCCGGCAGGAGTGTGCAGGCGCACCTCCTTGATTTTGGGGACTTCTACGCGTGCAAGACCCAAAACGAGCTTCTGCGCGTGAAACGTGTCGCATCGTCGCTAAGGATACGTGCAGTAAGCCTCGAAGGTGCAGTCGTCTTCAGGCCTGCACGCCGTCGACGTATTGTGGAAGCGGCAGTCAGTGCTGCAACAGGCTCCATTACTCGGGCTGTAATAGCAAAGGAAAGAATAGCAATAGGCGCTTCGCATTGCATGCTTTTGAGAACGAATCTACTCGGAAAGACTGGCCATAGCTACAGCTTGTTCTGGCCACATCTTCCATGATCTCATTAGTACACTCACATAGCACAATTTATACTCGGACTCACCTGCACACGGCACCGGGCTTGAGCGTGCAGGATTTGCGGTTGATCTCGCCGTGCTTGCGCGCGTAGCAGCACACGTCGGCACCGCAGTCCTGTCGCTCGTAGCCGCAATCGCACTCCTCGTTCATCTCGCGAATGGAGTTGCCGCAGAACGGGCCTTGCGGTTCTATGCATGTGTGGAAGATGAACACCATATGCACGTTTGGCTTCAAAGAGATTTTCCTATGGGTGGACTTGTGACCAAGCTCATCTGTGCCTTGTTTAAAGTTAAATACTAAGATTCTCTTCTCCAGAAGTTCTACGCTCATTGTGACCAAGCTCATCTGTGCCTTGTTGAAAGTTAACTACTAAGATTCCCTTCCAGAAGTTCTGCGCTCATAGGAAAACAGGGTCCACAGACAAATTTTCAGGATGGGTCCGCTCAGGCTCCGCTGCCTTTGTTGATGTGCGTCACCGCGCTGCTCTCTTTTTTTGCTTATATTTATTGCAATAATTAGGTGATGTTGAACCTCTTACAGACAACTCTTTTCCAGAACTTCGCGTTGCAAAGAACGGGGCTCAACGCCACTCCCGAAACTTTGCATGACATCCAAACGCAAGCGCCAATATACATAAACAAGGGTTGACTCCCCTTTCTCGGCTCCACTTCCCTCAACTCGATGAAAAACGTCTTGTGACGTCCTAGCCTTCAGGCAACAAAACTAGCATACATCCATTTTTGTGTAGGAGTTTCTGTGGGCGCGGGGTTCGTTATGATAGACAGTAATGGTTCAAAGGCTGATGCTTCATAATACAAGATACAAAAATGTAGAAGTTGGTGATTCGTATTTTCACTTGATTAATCGGAATTCTGTGTTTGAATACTGGGCTTGAATATTATGTTGGTTGTAGTTTTACTACGGAGTATACGTTATATTTCAGCATATTTTACACCTACATGGCGGAATGAGTGTATTGTTAGCAAGAGAGACCACAATAGAAATAATTTTTCTGTCGAGAGAACCGCAGGGGCGCGCAAGAATTCTCCTTGCAAGAGGTGAAGGTAAAAGTTCATTGCAGCGCCCATTACCTTATTAAGCATTTGTTTACGCTTTCGAACATTGATGCTAAAGATCTTCTAGATTTCTTGCAAACGGTAAGCGGATAAGATAGTAAGTGCTTTAAATGGATTGATAACTTTTCGACAGACAACAGTAAACCTCACCCTGCAGGCAGTTTGGGCGGGAGCCGCTGTTCGTGAACATCTGCATAAGGACGGCCGATATGTTGCGCACGCTACATATGGAGAAACGCCGGTTGTTTGGCTTGTTGCCTCGCGTAGCGCTGGCATACATGATGTAGTTGCCGCCGGAACCGTCGGGAACACAGTCCGGACGCTCGTCGTGCTGCGACAATGGGTCGCATGTAAGTCACCGTATTGGCGAGTATTTTGCAGTTTAGAACGAATGCTTTTAGAACGACTGCTCTAAAACTTCTGCTTTTATCAATAGATTCAGTATGGAGTGTATGTACTTACGTACGGTTTGAAAAAAAAAAAACTTGCAACAGAGTTACAAGAAAGTAGTCTTGTTAGAAATTGGCTGATTGGAAGATCAAAAATTACTACTTCTGCAAAAAAAGTTTTGCGAGCATTCGAGCAATACAATGGTATTATCAGGGACTTTAAATCCAAACCACTCTTTGAAAAATACGCATTACTAACAATTAATAAACTGTATCATTTCAAACTTCTGCAGTGGATTAAACAAAACAAGCCACAGTGTCTTCAGAACCCGCCTGACAACACTCATTATACTATGCGTCAGCAACGCCGGAAAATCCCAGCAATAAGGACAAGTTATGGCAAGCAACACGTTCAAATACCCACAATGTTAAATCGTTTACATGGTCTCATAGATTTCAATTCCGTACCTTCGAACACCATCATCTAGTACATCCTAATGAACCATGATATTGAGCATGCTTATTGAAGTTTCTGTACTTGATTTGTTACATCCGATCTATCAATTTTAGTTATGTGTTGTAGTTGCTTTTTTATGCTTTATTTTACATTCTGTATTGAAGTTTCTTTTCAGATGACGCTTTTGTGATAGTGATTTTTCTCATGTTTTCCCTGAAATAGTGTGACAAGGCCATGCTAAATTTTGTTGTATAAAGGTTTATTTATTGTGTTATTTATTTATTTCTGTGTGTTATTCGTTGTGTTATATATTTATTTCTGAAAACATATGCGACAGATTGAGCGGCCCGCGTGTCAAACTATTTAGGAGCAGAGGCCCCATGTCAGGCTATATAGCCTTTAGCTTCTGCTCCCGATCCTTTAAGAATTTCAGGACAAATAAATTTCAATTCAATTCAATTCAATTCAATATCGATCGAACGTCAATTTCATTCCATGTAGACGGAAAGCGCTTTTCTGAGTGATACATTTGCGCCCCAATGTAGATATTACTTGTGCAAACGTCGTTTCTAAATGCGGGCTCCTTTAAAATATCGAAGTAAACAAAGCGGCGAAGTTGCTTATTAGGCGCTGTTTCGCTTTTTGAACCGCACTATGATCGAATACAAGAAATCCGTGGCATTTGGTCTTCAGAGGCGGATGCACAGAAGCCTGCACCTATTGGGCGTGCACTTTGGTATGACGTAGCGAGCTCCTAAGAGTGCTGGTGACCCCGGCTTGAGAGAGAAGATTGCCGAGTGCATGAGCGGTACTCTTTTTTATCCGCAGAGGTGATCCGCTGCCACGTACGTCATTGACGTACACGTCGCTTCGCCACTCGAAACTACTGAAAGAAATCGCTGTACAACCCACCGGCGCTCCGAAATTGTGGCCCAGTTCGTGGGCGAAGGTGATTTCGGAGACCCGCTGTGGCACGCGCATGTTCTTGTTGAGGAAGGTGACCACGCCCGTGTTGAGGCTCAGCCTGCCGATGTAGCCCGTGGTGCCTGTGTCCACCACCACACCGCCTCCCGACTGGAACTGCTCGCATATGCCGCCCGAGAAACCTGCGTACGCATGCACTTGACGCCATGAATAGCTGTGCTGGCGCAGCTCCGGTTAACCTAGTGAGTTTGTGTGCAAGTTATCCCCTCACGAGCTTCTCCGAAGTAGACAACGGAAAGGTTAGCAAATTAATGGTTATTACAGTAGTCTCTTGATGAGTGGCGACCAATTTGCACTGACCACACTGCACCTTTAGGCAATCGCTGTACTTGATAGAAGACTTGCACAAGCACGACCTCTGATGTGTACGCCGCTAAGTTGAGTATGTTTCCTCGCTTAGAGTTTTCACCTTCAACAGTGGTTCGCGAAACATGTTTTAAAAATGATCCCCGCGTGTGACTGTAAAGCTAGCTTCGCTGTACTTCTACACAGCATTGCCGTGAAAGCATCTTTACAAAACAGAACTGGATTGTTTCAGTTTTATCTCTATATTTTAAAAACTGCTTTATAAATTATACGCAAAAAAATAAGACAACTCTTTCCTCGTGAAACTGGAAACACATTTATACATCTCATCTTCCTTGTGTCTTACGTTGAAGCTAACCAGTAGGTTATGAGGAAGTGCCATTTTAACACGGGAGTCGGCGTCAGTATTCGCGTTGCAGAGCGCGACAACAACGCTACCACGATGTCGCTTGGTTCAAGTCGCACGTGTGTAGTGGTGCCCATGCGTGTAGACCGGCACTTCATGAGTTTCGTTCTACCAGCATTATGGCGCGATTAACGAGTTGCGACCAAATTTTACACGAAAACACAGCTGTTCATTGCACTAATACATGCACGCGTGCTAAACAGCCCCATCCACGTCTGTGTTGAGCGCGCGAGCAGCTGGCTATGCTTAGCTTTGCGCTGCGGGGTGTCACCTTGGCGGCAGTTGCGAGCTCTGAGATGGTGTGTCTTGAAGCAAGCGTGGCCTAATAGACAAGCAGACACTGCTCTAAGCCAGAAATTATCTTGAAAATCAATCGCATTTGGTTTGCCGACTGTGCGCATTACCCGAGGCCACATTTTCATGTAGCCGCGCATCTTGGGACGACGCGTGCCGCCAGGCCGAACGCGTCAATTTTTGGCATGGAGATGGCGCTGGCACCCTGAAACTGAGCAGAAATCTGCTTATAGAAGGGCCCTCTTTAACAATGCTACTCGTCCATAGCAGGTCTGCATGCCTATCAAGCTGCGTATTGTCGAGACCGACATTAGATCGAAAATGGCAAACAGCATACCATGTCAGACACCACAACCACCGCAACGTGTCGCCTTTTAAAAGGCAAGGCCGGATGATTGCACGTTCTTTACAGAGATGAACGGGGCGTTATCTGAATTGCAGATACACTCCGGCCACTTTGAGTATGTTCTATCGCTTCCGTCAATCTTCAACAGTAACATGCGCAAGCGTTTATGAGTAATCAGATCTGCACAGTTACACTTACTTCACTTCAGAGACAATAAATATTTCTAATGATTTGGAACAGTTCGATGTAAAACCAACTGCAAAATTGTAAAGATATTTTATCACTATGTCTTAACTGGGGCTTGAAAGTCGGGCAAAATTTTTAATATTTGTAGGGGTCCTACGTCTGAAAACCGCGATTTGACTGTGAGAAATGCCGTAGGGAAGGGCTTTGGTAATCTCGACTGTATGAGGTTATTAAGCGTGCACCTAAATCTCTAGGAATACTTTTTCGAAAAAAAAAACCGGAAAAAATATAATAAGAATAATACGAGTTCATTAACTAGCGTGAAATTTCTGAATCGTTTATTTAACTAGCGAAGGTTTGCATTCGATTGAAAAATATGAAAGCACGTTTCTCGCACCACATTTCCAAATCCTCGTTCAACTGCTCCTTCAGTGTGTGAGAGCAAACCGTGTCTCAGACACCGAAAGGCCGTGTTACACACCATCAGGTTCAGCCATGTAGGCGAGTCCCAGCGTTCCTCCGGGAAAGTCTCGGTGGGTCCACAGGTAGGACGCACAGAAACCGTCGTGGTTTATCTTCGACAGCTCGTGCAGCGCGTGGGGAGCGTCCAGGCTGTCCGGGCAGAAGGGGTTCGTCAGCAAGGCTGCCCCTTCGCAGTCGCTAGTGTCGTTGATCTGCATGACAGGGTAGCGAGCTGCACAAATGCACTCGCCGAGAATCGCTGTGGATGTTCGAAAAAAAATTGCACCACCTACAGTTGGCGACAGCCTAAATAAGTACAAGCTCTAGCCCCTGACCTGCGGCGTGCCTATCGGCCAGTTAGTTGTGCAAGAGAGTTCAGCTAGGTGGTTTTCGTTTTTGTGAGTGTTAATGCTACGCATATGAAGTTACATGCTCGTTGTTCGTGCCTAAAGTATTACGCCTGGCCTACAAGTTCGATGCGAATATTTGCTGAAATTTGTACAGGGTACCACGTGGCTGGTGCATAGCAAGTTTGAAAACACTTTAGGTGCATAACTGCTCGTGGTTTAAAACATGCAACTAATACCACAAAATACAGCTATGTTCAAAAGCTTCACTGACGCAATCACTTTCAAATTTATTGATTACATTGTAGTAATGCGCAATTTAAACTTCTCAATTATTATTATACAATAATGAGTATCTACTAAATGGGTGAAGTACATGCCAGGTACAGGATTATTCTATCACGTTCAACTCTTGTAAGATGGACCTTAAGGATCCCCCCCTGTATTTTCGATGCCCTCGTAGGAGGTGGTGTTAGGTAAATTACTGACTTGTCGGCAACGCAATTATACATCGTACAATGAAATATTCCCTCGTGACGTAGATTAAAAGTTCCAGTTCTGCCGGCCTTTTTACAAATGAGGCATTCACCACAAAGGTGGTAGACCGTGCACGTGGTGCTTGACGTCACGAAAACGAGCAAGTGTTATTGAATGTTGCGTCTCTCTCTCTCTCTCTGGGTGGGACATAACTGTGGGTGGTGTTTACAGTTTATTCTTAGGCTGTAAATGATAATTTTTTGTAGTCTCACGTGTGTATAACGGGAGGAAAGTGTATAAAAATAGATTGCAAGATTCACTTATTTTGTATAACATTGTATTTGGCCTCTCTTCATGTCAAATGAATGCAATATAGTCAGCAGTACCTGTAAATATTTTAATTCCCTCTAATATATACAGGGTTGTTTTGCCCTAAGTACTACTTCAGGCACTTTGCATACATTACGCCAAAAACCAGAACAAATTATGAACAATAATTATTAAACTGGCAAATGCCGAACCTCTTAAATATTGACAAAGAGTTAATGTTCATTATCACTACACATCAGATGCTGGCAGCACTCCGCAAACAATGCAAGAAAAATTTCCTTGATTTTGATGCACGTAAACTTTCATAAATAATTTTGTTAAAATTTTTACTCAATTAGAGCTCCATTTACTTGGCTATTATGTATCTCTTTATTCATTCCTTGTAATTGGTGCAGTGTAATGTTATTATTGTCAACATGTCAGTAAGTCTGTTTTCCTATCATTCGTATGTATTAGTTGTGTATATGATGTATCTCGTACTAAAAACAGCCGCACTTCTACTTTTTTATTATTAAGTGCCACCACTGTTTAAATGTAATTTCCACTATTTATGTGTGCTAGTACTTTTGTTAATTGCTCACCACACACAAGTGATTATTTTGTGCAGTGAGTGCGTGTACGGTGCTGGGGGCCTAGTCAAGTGACGTTCCTTCTAACGTCACCGTTTGCCATCAGCGCCATGACAACCTTGTATTGTTGCGCAAAATTTCACACGCGCACGCGCACATACACACACACACACACACGCGCGCACGCGCACATACACACACTATATATATATATATATATATATATATATATATATATATATATATGCGTGATAGAAAGCTTGCAGACCTTATGATGTTGGTGAAGGCAAGAGCAAAGATACCAGGACCGAAGAAACCATGCGCGTGTTTACTTGTCTTGTGCGATACAGATATGTATCATGATGATTATATGTAGAATTTTACGTCCCGAGACCACGTAGTGATTGTCAGAGACTTCGTTGTGGAGGACTCCGTCTGTGGTTTTAGAGGCCCGTGTTTCTAACATCGCACAGTAGGTTGAGCAGCCGAGTGCCGTAAACCACTGCTCCATCGCGAAGGACGACATGTCTTGAGAGAGGATGAGATTTGCGCTCAAGAGTTGGATGTATTTGTCGAATGCAGTCATATGCATCACATAGCCCACATTCCATCATCGCCAGGGCACTTTTGAAAGTTGTCAAAATGTATATCTTTTTGGAACAGAAAAGCGGACTGTCTTGCTTCGCGAGATTGTATGTTAGCCATAGATTTAAATGACGCCGAATGGTACAATATAAAAGCGGCGTCATGTTTGAGCGAATGCAGCGTTTACGGCATCCTGCGTGTCGATCAACTAAGGAAGCACCAATATACTCACGCTCACGCTAAACAACGGAAAAGTTCTAAAATGACCGTCGTTTCAGTTGCACCGATGAATATGCAATGCTGTAAATATAAATGACTTGAGCACCTGTCCCCCCCCCCCCCCCGTTTTATTACGCATGCCTTAAATCACCTTAGCGAAGTTGGGGCGCACGTATAGGATTCGGACTATAACGACTTTTTTATGCGTATACCTTTAGAACTCTGTATAGGCACTTAAAGATGCGGCAAGTAGTTCACTATGTTCCAGCTGAACTTCGCGACATTAGACGAGTATGGTAAGGCTGCTTTTGAACGGCTGTTATTTTCCGTACAAAAAAAAAAACATCGCCTTTGCCATTTTATTCACGCGATAGTGTTAAAGAGCTCGTTTCGCAGAATTGCTGGCGTCAGCGGCATATGCGGAACCGTTGGTGGAGGAGTCATTGGTATAGAGCAAGAAAGTTACGTTGGTTCTGAGCGAAAACTCGTAGACGAAACAAAGATAGGAGCCGGAGGGCGTATGCGTTTTCTCTTGCTGCCCACTTCAGGCATCTGTCGAGAAGTGAGAATCTAAGGCAGACTAGTGACTAAGAAAACGATAGTGCGCGTATGTGGGCATAAGTGCGTGCGTGAAGACATTGTTACCGCGTTCAGCGCCTAAAGTTCCACTCACCAGGCTCCCAAAATACAAAAAAAGAGCGCAATATTCTGATATTTCTCGCCCTTCTTGGCGCACTACTGTGACGTAGACAGTAGTTCCCATGACGCCTACAGCGTACATGCTCTCGATTCGTTGTATACGCGAAATATGACAAGTGATTTGTCTTCTGCACTGCTTTGCCATGCAGCCGCCCATCCTTTCTTTTTTGTCTCGCATGAATATTGTGCACAATAAACCGACCAACCTTCGTTTTTCGTATGTTTACAACTGCGCAAGCGACGATAACAGCGTGAAGCCGAGAAACGCGAAATTCCGATAGGCTCTAGAGCTTAGTACGGATATTGTTCACGTGCATTCAAGAACTAAAGAACGAGAAGGATGCATCGTGTGTATGAAGGAGAAGAGAAAATCGCCCCCTCGTCTTTAAACGCGGGGTGGTGAGTGGCCCTTTAAAAGAAATCGATGCTTTAGTGTCCCCGAGATTTTTAACTTTAATAAGAAATTTCACGCCAAACGGAGCGTGCCCTGCTGTTGCGTATGGCTACCGGATATGCATGTTCGACATTATCAGGCAGCCACGAGTATTAGAACCCCAGAGTATTATAGAAAACGCGTTCGTTACTAAGCACGCGAACGCTTAGAAGTGGTCTACTGGTTATCGTGCTCAACTTCTGTTCCCAAGGCTTCGGGATCTGATCGCGTCGGTGGCATTTAGATGAAAGAAACAAAAAAAAATGCTGGAGGGCCACGCTCATAGATTTAGGGTATAGCTTTAAAGAATACAATGTGATCAAAATTTTCGGAGCACCCCGATTCGCCATCTTAATCATACCCCATTTTTTCACATAGAACCTCGAGAGATATTACGAAAGATGCGGTGTATACTCGTACCAGAATCGGAATCATTGAACTTCAACACCAGACTCCAAACAATACAGATGTTGAGGGCCGTGAGCTAAAATCTACAAAATGGCTCGACGAGACCCACGGTCTCTTGAACTTCGCGTTAAAAGGAAGCGACAGGAACACGAAGCAGCAAGAATATACTACACATCGTCTTTGGACCCGTAATTAATGTCACATATTGCGTAAACAGACATGTTACTACAAAAATAAAATAAAACTAACTGAATAAGGGCGCGCCCTCAGACAAGGACACTAGAACAGGAAATTGGACTGACCAAGAGCGCCTGTTCTAGTGTCCTTGTCTGAGGGCGCGCCCTTATTCAGTTAAAAGATAAACCAATACCAACTAGCTCAATTATCAGTGCTACTGAAACTGTACATAAGAAAAACATTTTTACCTACGGCGTAACGTTGTTTAAAAGTGTGTTCTGGTCGTAGTATCCACAGAAATAACGGTGAGCATGCATATATATATATATATATATATATATATATATATATATATATATATATATATTAATGAGACATTATCGATGCTATTCTGACAATCCTCTTAAGAAAAATGTTAACGAAACAAAGGTAGTCTTGCTTAGACCAAAAAACCGCAAAATAGAAGCTCGGACTGGTTTATACTATGAAAATTCATATATAGAAATATTGCCTCCTGCAAAGAATCTCGGTTTTTTGCTTGGGAACCACATGTCTTGGAATAAGCACACTGAACTAATCGCTGGCAAAATTTCACAGGTGTGCGGTATCCTCAATAAGTGCAAATACTAGTAGCATAAAGATATTAGGTTTGTTATTTATGACAACCTGTTTGCATCGCATATCACATACAGCCATTTAGTTTGTGGTAGGACGACGCTGACCAACACTAAAAATGTCCACATAATCAAGAATAAAGCAACTCGTGCCGTCACGAGTGCTCCACACAACAAACTGAACCGTTCTTTATTGAGCTGACCTTAATTACGCTTCCAACACTCCATACGAAAATATATTGTCTAAGCTTCCAACACTCCATACGAAATATATTGTCTAGGTTCGAGTCCTGCTCACAGTTGGTAATTTTTTCATCCACTTTTCTTTCTTCTTATTTATATTCCATTGGTTTTAATAACTTTCCCTGTACATTCCTTGGCATTACTGTCTGTTATATCTCATATATATATATATAATATATATATATGAGGCGGTGCTGACATGCTGCCAAGCCAGTGGGCTTGGCAGCATGTCAGCAACGCCTCACGCTCACGCTGTCCGCTTGCCTTTCGTGCAGTCACTCACCCTGATGTGCCTGCTGACATCCTTCCATGGGCCGCCCTGCGTAGCCGATGGAGACCCGATGTTCGTGGGCCACCAGCTGCTCCATCCTTCAACTACGACAGTCTTCGTTCAACGAGATCCTGGCTCCGAAAACGAGGGGCGTGTGCATGATGATCTTCGCAGGCACACCCCTGCCTACGTCATGGCTCAGCTGCCTCATGCCCTTTCCTTCTATGGATGCTTCACCGCTACGTCGACCACTCTGACGTCACAGCAGCACTATATAAGGCCTGACAAAACGTCACCTGCTTCCAGTGGGCTTGGCAGCATGTCAGCAACGCCTCACGCTCACGCTGTCCGCTTGCCTTTCGTGCAGTCACTCACCCTGATGTGCCTGCTGACATCCTTCCATGGGCCGCCCTGCGTAGCCGATGGAGACCCGATGTTCGTGGGCCACCAGCTGCTCCATCCTTCAACTACGACAGTCTTCGTTCAACGAGATCCTGGCTCCGAAAACGAGGGGCGTGTGCATGATGATCTTCGCAGGCACACCCCTGCCTACGTCATGGCTCAGCTGCCTCATGCCCTTTCCTTCTATGGATGCTTCACCGCTACGTCGACCACTCTGACGTCACAGCAGCACTATATAAGGCCTGACAAAACGTCACCTGCTTCCAGTGGGCTTGGCAGCATGTCAGCAACGCCTCACGCTCACGCTGTCCGCTTGCCTTTCGTGCAGGTAACATGTTCATATTCTCTCTTCACCCGCCGTACCCGATACATGGCATTAGTCGTGCTGCCAAGCCCACGGTGTTGCATTGCCATGATTTGTGAGTGTACTCATGTTATTCTTAACCTCTTGCTTCTAGCAGGTGATATTGAGGAAAACCCCGGTCCCACCGCTCGATCCGCTTCATCACAGCCATCTGATGACATAATGTCAGTGCTGAGCGCAATTCAGAGCGGACAAGCAACACTCTTAGATGAAATGAAATCAATCCACTTAAAATTATCAGAAAATGACAAAGCTCTCGACGATATAAAGAAAAGACTAGGGGAAATAGAGGGCGTTTGTTCTTCGATCGCCTTAGTCAAAGAACAAATCCATGAAGTTCGAGGCATGGCAGAACAGAGCACCAAGATGATTGCAAATTTGGCTACCAGACTAGACGACTCCGAAGATAGGGCTAGACGCTCAAATCTAGTGTTCTTTGGGCTAAAAGACAATGAACATGAAACATGGGAGCAATCGGAGAAGTTAATAATTGATTTCTGCAGCGCGAGCCTTGAAACTTCTCTGCAACCAAGAGACATAGAGCGCGCTCACAGAATTGGCCGCTTTCGACCAAATAACAATCGACCCATTATTGTCCGATTTTCCCATTTCAAAGATAAGGAGGGCGTATTATCAAGAAGCGCGCGACTCAAGGGCACCAACTACAGGATTACAGCAGATTTCTCCCCAGCTACTCGCCTTGCCCGCAAAAAGCTAGTCGAATTCGGTAGAACTCAACGCAAGCCTTTCAAGCTCCGTTATGATAAGCTTATACTCGATAACACTACTTACCTTTTTGATTCTACTGAGCAGAAGGTCATTCGACAGCCACGGTAGCAATCACATCACTCTTCTGAGCGAGAATTTCCACGCACAGCTCTGTCTTTCGTATATACGAACATTAGAAGCATCCTGCCCAAACGCGACTCACTTTCACACATAATAGATACCACTGACTGCAATTTTATAGTTCTAACCGAAACTTGGCTAAATTCATCCATTTCCAACACCGAACTACAGTGCTGTTTCCCTGATTTTGTAATTTTTCGGCGCGACCGAGAAAATAAGCGTGGTGGTGGTGTCATGATGGCCGCCCATAACAGTATTCAGTGCTCCATAGTTGATGTAGCCTCTCCCTTAGAAATCTTTTTTGTGCATTGCCAAGCGTCTAATCCACCTGTTGTAATCGGAGTGTGTTACCGGCCACCTGAAGCCGATACGTCTTTCACGCAACATTTCCATGATGCCATTTATTCTGTCACAACTGCATTTCCAAACGCCCCACTTATTTTATTCGGTGACTTCAATTTCCCCGGAATAACATGGTCAAATGTAGCACTAACTGCATCAAAACACAATGCTGAAAGTGACTTCTTAAACTCTTGTTTAACATTCGGCTTATCACAACTTATCTCTAAACCTACTCGACAAACAGAACACTCCTCCAACATTCTAGACCTATTGCTTACGTCTCACCCTGATAACTTTAGTACAGTGTCATATTTATCTGCCATTAGTGATCACTCTGTTCTTCAGACAACCTTTCAGTGCTACTTACCTAATCCCAAGAAAATTAAGAGAACAATCACATTATACGATAAGGGCAACTACAGAGCTATAAACGATGAACTAACAGCTTTCTCAGAATCCTTTCTAACCGATTTCTTTATGCGCACTGTGGAAACAAACTGGCACCTATTTAAAACCAAACTACAGCACCTGATAAAAGTTCACGTTCCCACCGTCACCCTAACCATAAGGTCAACATCCCCATGGTTCAACGCCCCACTAAAACGTCTTAAAAATAAAAAGAAGCGCCAGTTCCGCTCCGCTAAGCATTCAGACACCCAGTACGCGTGGGACAAATACAAGGCAACCGAAAAGCTTTTTGATTCTCTCGCAGCTAAAGCCAAGCGTTCTTTCTATTCTTCTACCTTACCTGATATGCTCCGAAAAAATCCTAAGCAATTTTGGAAAACAATTAACCCATCATCTATTACCCCTTCATCGAACATTACACTACGCGACGAACAAAATGTTTCAATTCCTGAACACTACACTTCGCATGTATTAAATGAAACCTTCTGCTCTGTATTCACCATAGAACCTGACGGTGACCTTCCCCATGCCCCTCCTGTATGCCACCCGATCATGTCGAATATCGTATTTCATCCCAATGGTATTTCTAAGATAATCGACTCGTTAAAGCTTACTTCATCAATGGGTATAGATGGCATTAACACAAAAATATTGAAGAACACTAAAATTGTAACAAGTGTGATTTTATCCAACATTTTTCAGCAATCACTCTCATCTGGAGTGGTGCCCCAAGACTGGAAGGTAGGCAAGGTCATTCCAATCCCAAAGAAAGGTAACTCGTATTCACCCAAAAACTATCGTCCCATTTCGCTCACAAGTGTATGCTCCAAAATAATGGAACACGTAATCTATTCCCACATAGTCAACTTTCTCGCACCTCTTCATTTCTTTCATAAAAACCAACATGGCTTTCAGAAAGGTGTTTCGTGTGACACTCAACTAGCTCTGTTTACTAATGACATTAGCTCTAGCTTAGATGTAAATATACCAGTAGACGCGCTCTTTTTAGACTTCGAAAAAGCTTTTGACAAAGTTCCTCATAAACGCTTGTTCCTAAAACTTTCTTGTCTCAACCTTGACCCCTTAGTTTTCAATTGGATTTGCGACTTTTTAACTAACCGCCAGCAGTTCGTTTACGCAAATAATCTTTCTTTATCTTTACGCCCCGTAGTTTCAGGCGTGCCTCAAGGCACGGTTCTAGGACCTTTGCTTTTTCTCATATATATTAACGACTTGCCGAATAATATTTCTTCTAACATCAGGCTTTTCGCCGATGATTGTGTCATTTATCGCCCAATTAACAACACATCAGATGTTCATGAACTTCAATCTGACCTTCATAAAATTGAAATCTGGTGTACAACGTGGTTAATGTCCCTTAACGCAAACAAAACGTCACTAGTCTCTTTCCATCGCCGACAGTGCTACCCATCTCCAGCATACTTCATTAACAACACTCAAATTTCATGCGTAACTACATACAAGTATCTAGGTGTCCATTTTTCTTCTGATTTAACATGGTCGCTTCACATAACGCACATTACTAACGAAGCAAACCGTGCTCTTGGCTGTCTGCGCCGAAACCTTCATCTAGCTCCTACCCCTGTCAAACTACTCGCTTATCAGACACTAATCAGACCAAAACTTGAATACGCATGCGCTGTTTGGGACCCTCATCAGAGTAACAATACTAAAACACTTGAAACAGTGCAAAGCCGGGCAGCAAGATTCATCTTTTCAGATTATTCATATCAGTCAAGTGTAACCGAACTTAAATCTCGTGCTAACCTCGCTACCCTTTCGTCACGCCGCTGTATAGCTCGTCTGTGCCTGTTTTTCAAGTTTTATCATGGATCGCCTCGTACTCCCACCATCAAGCCAGCCCATCGTCATTCAGACCGCATCAATCACAGGAAAGCTGTTTACCCGCCAAGAGCTCACACCACTGCGCACCTTTCATCCTTCTTTGTCAAGACCGCACAAGATTGGAATGGCCTTCCTCCTCACGTTGCGCACCACTCCAGTATCATCAACTTTAAAGCAGCGATCGAGCATCTACTCCTTTAACCGATTGTAATAGCCCACCCCTCATGTAAAACCCCTTCATTGGGGCCTTTGAGGTACTGTAAATAAATAAATAAATAAATAAATATATATATATATATATATATATATATATATATATATATATATATATATATATATATATATACCAACACATACTTATGTAAACGGCTATGTGTGCCATAAGCAGTGCCGATAACAAGACCCCACCCTTCCCCTAAAACAAAATGCTTGCAAGCTTCTACCTCGAAGACAGGCTAGATACATGTTAATTTGTGCTGTTCAAGTAATATGGCAATAAATAGCATAACAGCTGTTTGCCATAGTTTGTTCGTGTGCATGGAAGTTCTAATTCTTCAGTAAGACGAGTCATGCGTAGTTTTTTATAGTTTCTGTTAGACAAGAAATGTTGCGTAAGAAGTTTTTTTCTGGGAAGGGGGGGGCGACACCAGTGTGATAACGCTTAGACAATATATTTTCGTATGGAGTGTTGGAAGCGTAATTAAGGTCAGCTCAATAAAGAACGGTTCAGTTTGTTGTGTGGAGCACTCGTGATGGCACGAGTTGCTTTATTCTTGATTATGTGGACATTTTTAGTGTTGGTCAGCGTCGTCCTACCACAAACTAAATGGATGTATGTGATATGCGATGCAAACAGGTTGTCATAAATAACAAACCTAATATCTTTAGGCTACTAGTATTTGCACTTATTGAGGATACCGCACACCTGTGAAATTTTGCCAGCGATTAGTTCAGTGTGCTTATTCCAAGACATGTGGTTCCCAAGCAAAAAACCGAGATTCTTTGCAGAAGGCAATATTTCTATATATGAACTTTCATAGTATAAACCAGTCCGAGCTTCTATTTTGCGGTTTTTTGGTCTAAGCAAGACTGCCTTTGTTTTATTAACATTTTTGTTAAGAGGATTGTCAGAACTGCATGATGATAGCATTGATAATGTGTGATCCGCATCATTTATTATAAAAAATCAAATTTGATGTCTAATTGTGTGGTAAAAATAAACTTCAAACAGCCTTTCACGTAGTAAAGAGTTTAGTGATGTCATCTGCGTATATTTTAAGAATCGCGCGGAATTGTCTATTCCTACTTTGTCGTTTATATGCAGGGAGAACAAAAGGGGCCCCATAGAATGCTGCCCGACGGAACACCGGCACCTAATACCTTGAAATCTGAGGCGTGTTCGTCAACGCATACCTGTTGTTGGCGATGTTTTCGGCAAGGAGTGAGAGTTCTAGAAACATTCTATGAACACCATAATGAATTAGCTTTATCACCAAGGTTGAATGATTAATGTTATCAAAAGCCTTTGCATAATCTACGAATGCGCATAATGTACACATTTAAGCTAAAAAATCTTAACGTAACTTCTTTTTGTCACCAAAAGCGCAAAGCACATCGGCCAAGTCCCACGGCCGTTCTTACCACGAGGCGTTGGACCACGAACTCGATACCCGTGAGACCGTTGAAGTTGGTGCCTCCGAAGATCTCGGACACGGCTTTCACGTGCTTGGCCACCATGCTGGTCAACTCCTGGCGGGCCCTGATGATCTTGTCCGGCCCGCCTACCTGCCAGGAGGACACTGCCTCGAACAGCGTGTGATCCACGGCGATCTCGAGGTTGCACACGCGCTGGACGTACGTCTTTCGGACCGGACCCAGCTGCGACGCGAGCCCAGCGCGCCCTGACGGCGTCCGATTCGAAATGTTCCGAGCTTGACTGTGGGTGCCCGTTGCAGCGTTGATTCGAACCGCGCCGGTCATTGAGGCAGTCTTTAGGTCGAGGTGTGGTACCGAACGCTTCAGACGGCGCTGCTGCATGGTAATGGGTTGAAACTACGCTGTTCATGTGAACATTTATTAAATGCCCTAAATAATCTCACATCGTGGCCGTGTACACATATATAATGATACAAAGGAAAGTATAAGGCATGTTATCGACAGTAGCCGCTGCAGCTAAGTTGGTAGAGCATCGACGCGTTATTAGAAGCATGCAGGTTTGGTTCCTGCCAGCGGCAACTTATCTACTCGCCCATTTAGATAAACAAACATCTCCTATACTCGCCCCTCCGCGGTGGTCTAGTGGTTAGGGTACTCGGCTGCTAAGCCGCAGGTCGCGGGATCGCATTCCGGCTGCGGCGGCTGCATTTCCGATGGAGGCGCAAATGTTGTAGGCCCGTGTGCTCAGATTTGGGTGCACGTTAAAGAACCCCAGATGCAGGTGATCGAAGTTTCCTGAGCCCTCCACTATGGCGTCTCTCATAATCATATGGTGGTTTTGAGACGTTAGACCCCACATATCAATCAATCAAATCAATCAACATGTCCCTTACCTTCCTTACCATTACTGTTCATTATATATTTCATTATATATCGCGTTTTAAAATATGTGGTTACGCGGGAATACCGGATACTGATGCTGTCGGTATTGGCGTCGAATTCGTTCCACAGCATCCATGGTGGGGCCGTGTAGACCGCAGCGTCCTCCAGCGAAGTTGACGTCATTCGCCGAGTATATGAGCGAGTGGAAAGGGGGCACCGGGTCCTGGAAGAAGTGACCGGCGCGCTCCACGTAGAAGTCTTCGCCTTCGCGAGGTAGCGAAATGCGGCCGCTGAACACGCCTCCGATGATGGATCCCACCACGCGGCTGTCAGGCACGCCTGCACAAAAGCATTTGGGGCATGTAGCGACGTTGTAGTCAATAACGAGTTACGTAGGAGCACGTTCTTTGTTAGCCACTGCTTGGTTCCAACAGACACTAAATGAAGGGAAGTATATACAGAGAGAATTCACTGCTTATTTGATTGACACGCATGATTAACACGGTGTAGCGATATAAAAGGAGCACGAAAAGACAATTTTTCATTGCTTCCGGAGTAAATCAGACTCGCATCTTCTGCGTCATGTGGACCATGCTTTATGTGTAGTTGTCTACGTCGGCGGCTGCCTTCTCACTTCGTTGTATATGTGTGCATTTGTACAGTGGTTGGCGATTGAAACGCATTACTCGAAGCGCATGCTTTCTGGCGGTGAAGGTGACCGCAAGGGTGAGCGCTCATGACGCACGCTAACTGCTTTCGATAAACAGTCATTCGGTGTGCGGTTCTTGGTGGTGCCGGCGGAACGCTGCAATCCTTGGTAATGCCCGCCCGCCTGCCTGCAGCCGCTTCGTGCGGCGCGGCGCGGCATATGAGCGTATATCCGTCGGCGTCACCTAGAACCACTGCACAACGCCCTCTCGGAGGTGACAGAGGCACAAACCCTAGCTCAGGTCGGCTCTCCTTAACGAAAGCTGGGCAGAGCCTTTTACAGTCGCTGGGATATCATCATACGGCAGGGGAGGAACATAGGATCTTCTTATCACAAACAATGAAGGGCACGTGCGAGGTGGCACCCTTCCCGCGTAACGTTCATCTAAAGTACATTGTTGGTCGGCGAAAGGCACGAGCCAAGTCTCTCCTTGATTTCGTGGCTAGGTCCACGGGCAGTGTAGCTTTGGTCGATGCGGCGCAGTATGACCGCTCCGATTGTTTTGCGGTTGTGGTCGTTGATCATCGTGGTCGCGTACTCAATTAAGATTTCGTGAGGAAAGCGTCTGCCTCCGTAGCAGAGCAGGTGGCGATGGCCTTGGCGATGACGGACCCTTCGCGTCCAGAGAAATTTCCTGACTCCAGGGCTGCCGCCCCGGCCTTTGCCTCGGGGGCAATCTTAAGGAAGGCTGCCACTATTTTTAATTCCCGGGGTGTAGTAGGCTACCACACAATCTACTGCTTTCCGGCCCACTTGGGCTCAGAAGTGCATTTGACTCTTCCCAACACCAATGAACTTGCCCATAACCGTGCGCGAGAAATCACGTGCCGCGATGCTCCGGGCAGGTACGGAGTTGGGTTTGCGGATAACCTGAAAGATGCACATAGCACATTTAACGAAGTGACGTCTCATTATCAGTTGTGTAGGCGGAGGTACCCGATTCTGCATTCTAAGCTCACTCGACCGCAGTCATCGGTTCTTCGGATGCTAGAGGCAGGTTCATTCTCGTCTCGTAGCACATTCAGCCACTTTGTTGATGGCATAACTCCAGGATGCCCTACTTGTGAAGCACATAACTGCACACTCGCTCACATGCCCTGTTAGTGCCTGGCATTACACGGCGCAAAGTTCAGCCCAGAACAAGACTGGGAGAGGGCTCTTAAAAGCTTTGAGCTCTCAGTCTAATACTCCGCAGTCCAGAAGGCCTGCGAACGGGCGGAGGGACACGGTCTTCTAGTCCCGGCGTGGACGTGGCCAGCCACAGCGGCAGGTTCCTCTTAGCGGGGTGTCTGACATGTTCTACAGGACCAAATAACGTTCATTTCACTTCACCTAGAACCACGGAATAAGTGGCTGTTTACCGTATGTAGTCAGCCTGCGTTGTCGATGCTCCTTGTGTCACCGGCCCCCTCACCGCCAGCAGTCACGCGCTCCGATTATTACGTTTCAATCACCGAGCACTGTACATGATTTCAATCATGAAAGTGTATACAGATGACACACAGATACTTTGTTATCTTCCGCTACCATGATCGGCTCGCCTGATAATGTCGCTCAAGGACGTTAATCACAATCTAGAAACTCGGCACAGACAGTGTTTGATCACTTGATAAAGCGATTCCATTTGACGCCTATTAGTCTTGGCCTTTCTGCAAAGGCGGTGCATGTGGCATGTCATCCATTGGAATTTGCAGTCATGCAGCTGCAAAATAGAGCAGCAAATGACTGATCCTAAAGCCAGTATTCGGCCAAAACAAGCCTATGCGACTACTTGAAGCAGACCACTGAACGACGTCAGCGTGCTTGAACATTTGTGACCACATTGGTCGGGCAACCACGTGAAAGTTTACGCGTCAATGGTGCACCTCGACTTAGGACGCAGCGGCTTACCAACGACATCGCCAGAATAGAGATGATCCAGGTTCTCTGATTTCGGGCCTCGGCGAGTCTCGATGGTGAAGTCTTCGGTGAAGGCGGAACGGTCCCTTTGGAGGCGCAGCCTGAACTCCCTGGAATATCGTCGGAGGAGATGGCAAAGTTACACAGTGGCGCGCGCCGGAAATGTTCTATTTCAGCGCATACTTACCTATTGTGGGACCTGAATGCGAGCTCTACTTTGTGTGGGGCCTGGCGTTGCGCAGCCGAGCGTTTCCAGCGCCTGCTGCTGACGCTGATGGGTTCGTACGAGAGTGGCTCGTAGTGCAGCACGAAGTCGTTGAGAGCGCGTGCTGCGCAAACGCGTGTAAGGTTTAGAATTGGCTCTGAAAGGCCGCTCTTCTAGCTTCGCTGTGAGTATGCTGCGCCTTCCGCGCAGGCATGGTGTTTCAAAGACGATAGTACTTCTTGGAGTACTTCAACGCAAAATTTTGGCCCGTCTGTCTGTACACTTGTCTGTTTGTCCGTCGTAATGGTACACTAAACGGTTTCAACCGATCCCCTAAACGACACACCCCATCTGCAGCGTCCACCAATAATGCTCAAGTTTCAGCGTTCATAGTTGTGCAATTGTAAATTAAAAAGCAATTATTGCGCATATTTGAGGCACCATAACAACACGTCAATATTCTGTATGTGTGTCTTTATACTAGAGATGGCATACATAAATAATTGTAAGGATCATAGCGTTTATCACGCTGCACTGACAATGCGACGCTATGCTCAAAAAGACAAGTGTTTCGAACGATTTGCTAAGACGACATGATGGTGGCATCTGCCCGTCGCTTTGCTTTCTACACCTTATCGCCTCCGAGATTGGCGCGCACGCCTTTTTTCGTTGTAAGATAACTGCCAGATAGCGCTCGTGTCTAATGTTTCTCGATGCGCTCGTTCTCCTTCGCTGCACGGATGGAGACACTCTAACGCTGTGCCTTTAGAATACAATTCACTGATTTTCTCGCACAGAACATCAAATAAATGTTTTGTTCACTCTATCCAGAGGCAAGATTATCGTCTTTCTACGAAGTGAAAAGCGCAGATACGGGGCCATTGTTTTTTGCAAAGGCGTTTAACTGAACAAAGGAAATTGAGTTCGGCTTAGTGCTTACTGTTAGACATCTTGATTGTATAAAAAAAAAGATGACGACGGAGGGAGGTACGACGATACCGTGGGTGTTACCAACCATGTTGCGCCCATGCTGCCGGACCGTCCTCTGTTCTCGTCCTTTATTGTGGGGTGTGTGGGATGGTGAAGGTGTCGTACAGCTAACTGTACAGTAGCGTAACCGGGGTTGGGGGAGGGGGGAGAAAGGCTGAACCATCCTCCTTGCATTTTTTTTGAATTCTGTATGGGTATGCTAAAACCAGTTCCAACTACGTGTCTGGTGGTTGTGCGACGCCGCGTCGAGTTTGGACTGCGTACGTGGTTAAAGGTTTATATTGAGCCATGGTATTAATTGCTTTTTTAACGACTCAGTCTGAACTTGTATGTCATCCGTGTGGAAAAATGAGTCAGTTCTTACCAATGTGCACATTACAGCTATTTTACTGTATGTTTAGAGCAATCTGAAGGATGCTTGGCTCGTTAAATGGAGATAAGAAAATGTTCGTTTTCTAAAGCAACCGCTACTGGGTCTCTTGCGTACTCAGTGTGTTTCTGTGGCAGACTGAGGGAGGAAGGGCCTTCATATGTCGTTTATAAAATTATTCCAAAATGCTGTGAACAGGAAGGCACTGCTCGTACTCTGTAGGCAAAACATCAGACTGCATTTATACGTTTGAGCCGTGTTACGTTAGCTCCCTAAGAAGAGGCTCGCGAGGGCACCCGTGATGAAAAAAAGATGCAGAGAGCGCTGGTATCCATTACAAAGGTTAATATTGTAGTTAATCGCAACGCAAAGAGGTCTTACCCGAGTACACAATAGAAGCCATGCAAGGGATCGTCGCGAGTGCAATCCAGAACGTTCCAAGACCGATCATGAACGGCGCAGGAACAGAACAGCTTCGCCGCCAGTCCGTGCTCTTCTTCTGTCTTCTCTTCTTCTCCCGGCTCATTTGCTAACTCAGGCACGTGCTGGAAAATTCGGCGCATGGCTACATAGGCATATGAACCAGAGTGGATGTTATAGCCAAAATTAAATAAGATCCCCGCACTGTTGGCTTCAGTGAAGATCAGTGTTTGTCAATGTTGCGCCATACGTAATAGTTAAGACACATTAATGAAAACACACACAGTAGAGAAACACCCGTCTCTTCTTGTGCCGGCCTCCGCTCATGGCACAAACCCAGTGGAGGACATTGGCCGAGTAGGAGGTGAATCGTCCTATATATATATATATATATATATATATATATATATATATATATATATATATATATATATATATATATATATATATATATATATATATATATATATATATATATATATATATATATATATATATATATATATATATATATAAAAGAAGTGAACAAGTGTATACTTACAGGCTAATTTTTCTGTGCTTGACACAATAATATAGAGATCTAAGAGAAAATAATGCCAAGGAAAGTATAGGCAAAGTTATTAGATTAAAGTGTAATGTCTGTTAGATTTCATTAATATTTTGTCATTAATACTTTGTCATTATTATTTTGTCAAACAGAAAATAGAGCCCTTAAGTGTACACTTCTTTCCTTATTCATTAACGAGGGTCTCGTACTGGAAGAGCTGGTGCCTTTAGGCTGTATACGAAGAACTATTGGTCAGCTGCCAGCTCGCATTAAGTTCACGTGCAACGTGACGCCAAACAGGCTCATAAAGCGTGTACCACACTCGCCGCCATGGCTTATATATATATATATATATATATATATATATATATATATATATAATGTGAAGAGGTTTATTAGCCGTTAAAGGCAGCGACGAGACAGCGTGATGAACCGTCCAGCGATCGGCACAGCAACGAACCGAAGCACGAGCCGAGAGCGCCGGGCGTTGGCGATGCTGCTCGCTGCAGGCACATCTTTTTCTTCACAATCACCCCCGCTGAAAAAAGGAGCCATCCTGGCGACTTAAGAAGTTTCAGGCAAAGGCTCATGGTATGGTTTCAGTCGGGAAACATGGACGATGTCACGTGCACGCCGGCGCATGTCGTCCGATCGGGAAACTGGTTCAATTAGGAAATTAACCGGAGAGGTTTTCTCCAAAACGGTGTAAGGCCCCTCGTACCGGGGGACAAGTTTCGAGGAGAGTCCCGGTGTTTGGTATGGGATGGCAAACCACACAAGAGACCCTGGGGCGTAGCTGGGATCCGGAAATGAGGTGCTACGAGTTTCTTTCTGGCGTTGTTGCTCTTCCGAGGTGAACGCACGGGCGAGCTGGCGGCACTCTTCGGCTTGTCTAGCAGCATCGGAGATAGGTGGACACTCGGAAGCATCAGGACGGTAAGGAAGTAGGGTATCAATTGTGTGGGAAGGCTCACGTCCGTAAAGAAGAAAGAAAGGTGAGAATCCCGTGGTGGTTTGTATTGCGGTGTTATATGCGAACGTGACGTATGGGAGAACACGGTCCCAGTTGCTATGATCAGATGCCACGTACATTGAGAGCATATCACCTAGCGTGCGGTTGAACCGTTCCGTTAGTCCGTTAGTCTGCGGGTGGTATGCTGTCGTTTTCCGATGAATGACGTGGCATTCCGAAAGCAGAGTTTCGACGACCTCGGAAAGGAAAGCGCGGCCTCTGTCACTAAGGAGCTCTCGAGGTGCACCATGTCGAAAGATAAAGCGTTGCAAAATGAAAGAGGCGACATCCTGAGCTGTAGCGCTCGGCAAAGCGGCTGTTTCGGCGTAGCGTGTCAGGTGGTCAACCGCCACTATAATCCACCGATTACCATCTGGTGTCAATGGAAGGGGACCGTAGAGGTCAACGCCGACGCGATCAAATGGCTTGGCAGGGCATGGAAGTGGCTGCAATGCGCCAGTCGCACGTGGAAGTGTTGATTTACGTCGCTGGCAGTCAGGACAGCACTGCACAAATTTACGTACAAAATTGTACATGCCGCGCCAGTAATAGCGATGGCGAAGGCGTTCATATGTTTTGAACACTCCGGCGTGGCCACATTGTGGATCGTCGTGAAGGGAGGCGCATACTTGCGATCGTAAAGTGCGTGGAATGACCAGCAACCACCGGCGGCCATCGGAAGCGTAGTTGCGTCGATGAAAATGTTGATCGCGGATGGCGAAATGGAAAGCTTGACGTCGGAGGGATCGAGATACTGGAAGGTTGGGCGTGCCAGATAAATATTCGATAAGAGAGGCGATCCACGGGTCACGACGTTGTTCGGTGGCAATCGAGTCGAGATTTAGCGATGACAAGGTCTGGAGGCAAGTGTTTCCGCACGTCTGATCTGGTGGTAAAGGTGAGCGAGACAGGGCATCAGCGTCAGAGTGTTTGCGTCCGCAGCGGTATACGACGCGAATGTCGTACTCCTGGATGCGGAGTGCCCATCGCGCAAGGCGGCCAGAAGGGTCTTTCAACGTGGAGAGCCAGCAAAGCGCGTGGTGATCAGTTACTAGATCGAACGGGCGGCCGTATAAGTACGGCCGGAACTTTCCAAGCGCCCACACCAGAGCCAAACACTCTTTTTCTGTCACGCTGTAATTAGTTTCGGCTTTCGTCAGAGTGCGGCTTGCGTAGGCTACAACGTATTCTGAATAGCCGGGCTTTCGTTGAGCGAGGACCGCGCCTAGCCCGACGCCGCTGGCGTCGGTGTGCACTTCGGTAGGAGCCGTCGGGTCGAAGTGGCGAAGAATAGGTGGGGAAGTGAGCAGACGGCGCAGAGTAGTGAAGGCAACGTCACATGCAGGGGACCAGGAGGTGAGGTTCACGTCACCGCGAAGAAGCTGGGTTAACGGTGACATGATAGATGCAAAATTTCGAACAAAGCGCCGGAAATAGGAGCATAGGCCTACAAAGCTGCGAAGTTCTTTCATGGTCATCGGCTTGGGAAATTCTGCGACTGCTCGAAGTTTTGCTGGGTCTGGTAATACGCCGTGCTTGGAGACGATGTGACATAGGATGACGAGCTCGCGTGCAGCGAAGCGGCATTTTTTCAGGTTAAGCTGCAGACCAGCGTTGGTCAGACAGCTCAAAACGTGCCTGAGGCGAAAGAGGTGCGTAGGAAAGTCGTGGGAGAAAACCACGACATCGTCGAGGTAACAGAGGCACATATTCCATTTGAGGCCACGTAGCGTATTATCCATAAGATGTTCAAACGTGGCAGGCGCGTTACAAAGCCCAAAGGGCATGACGTTAAATTCATATAGTCCGTCTGGTGTAATAAATGCCGTTTTTTGGCGATCGGCGTCTGCCATTGGGACCTGCCGGTAGCCAGACCGCAAATCTAGTGACGAGAAAAATTCCGCTCCGTGAAGGGTGTCAATGGCGTCATCAATGCGCGGCAAAGGATAGACGTCCTTGCGGGTTATCTTATTCAAACGACGATAGTCCACGCAAAATCGGATAGATCCGTCTTTCTTACGCACCAGGACGACGGGAGACGCCCAGGGACTGTGGGATGGTCGAATGACGTCTCTACGAAGCATATCTTCAACTTGATCGTTGATGACGCGGCGCTCTTCAGCGGAGACACGGTATGGTCTTTGACGCAGTGGCTGGTGTAGGCCGACGTCAACATGATGTTTGACTTGTGATGTGCGGCCCAGTTGAGGTTGCGACACATCGAACGAACTCCTGAACTCATGCAGAAGATTCAGCAGGTCGGCATGTTCGGTGGGAGTGAGAGTGTCGGCGATGGCGCTGGAAAACGTATCATCGGACGACTCCCCGAGTGCCGACAGTGCTTTGGGGTGGTCGCTGTAGTCGTCCGGGACATCAAACAAAAACGAAGGGTCGAGATCCTGCACGCGGCCGAGACATTCCCCCGCAAGCAATGTGACAGGTGTGGAAAGCGGATTGCTTACGAACATGTTGCTTCTTCCGGCGGCAAGATCAATTGTTGCGAAAGGCAGCGGCAAAGCTCGACGACTTTTGAAGATATCGGAAGGCATAAAAAGAACTGTAGCGTCAGTGTAGGCGTTGCATGAAACGGGAACAAGGGCGAAATTTCCAGGCGGAATATCGGTATCTTCATGAACGAGCAACTTCGGCGGCTGATGAGGAGCGTCCAGTAATGGGACATCACACAAGGGTGAAAACTCAACTTCGGCGCGTGCGCAGTCTATAACGGCATTATGGCGGGATAGGAAGTCCCACCCGAGGATGACGTCATGCGAACAGACAGGAAGAACAATAAACTCCACGATGTAAAGAATGCCTTCGATGGAGACTCTTGCAGTGCAGGCTGCGAGAGGCGTTACTTGCTGTGCGCTTGCGGTGTGAAGCGACAGTCCCGAAAGCGGCGTCGTTACTTTGCGTAATAAACGGCAGAGATTAGCGGCAATAACAGAAACAGCGGCGCCAGTGTCGACAAGGGCGAAAGTACAATAACCTTCAACAGTTACTGCGACCACGTTAGCAGGAGAGGAGCGAGGGCTTAGACAGTTCGAAAACGGCGCAGTTCTTGCTTCTTGAACTGCGTTGCTTAGTTTTCCTGGTCAGAAGGTCTGGGCCGGCGACGCATTGGGGAGGGCGATCGCCGACGAGGAGAGGGTGCGCGCGGCGTCACGAAGTCGGGGTCGTTAGGAGGGGCATAGCGAGGGGACGAGACCGGCCCGTATTGCGCGAAGGGTTGGCTGCCGGGTTGCGACGATCGGACATAGTCGCCGAACGTCTGAGGTCGACGGCGGCAGTAGCGGGCAACGTGTCCGGGAGTAAAGCAGGCGTAGCATATCGGTCGGTTATCGCGCGTCCTCCAAGAATTGGCTACTGGTGGTGCCGCCCAAGGTGCAGTATAAGCAGCCGGGTGTGCGGGCTGTGGGCGCGAGGTATAGGGTGGTTGCGGAAGCCTACGCACAGCGTCTGCATATGTGAACGGCGCTGCTACAGGCTGCATCACTTGCGAGCAGGCGACAGGAGGAGCCACAGGCTGCGCTGCATACGTTAGGGGCGCGGCCACAGGCTGCACGGCTGGCGGATAGGCGACAAGAGGGCCTACCAGCTGCGCGGCACTCTGGCAGTGGGCAAGGCTGGATAGAGGCGGCTGGTGGTGCGCAACAGGAACAGCTTGGGCAACCTCTTCCTAAATAGCAGTGCGAAGCGGGGCAGGTAGACGGGTGGTGGTCTCGTGAGTGAAGGGCACTAGGGAAAGTTGGCGGGCGACTTCCTCACGGACGAAGGCTCGAACTTGCTGAAGCAGCGGTGAATTGTCCGGCAGGGTGTCGAAACTGCACAGTGACTGACCACCATGCTGAGGCTGCCGAGTCAGAGTGCGTTGCTTGTTCAACTCGTCGTAGCTCTGACACAAGCTGACGACTTTGGAAACTGTGCTCGGATTCCTTGCCAAGAGCATTTGAAATGCGCCGTCGTCGATGCCCTTCAGGATGTTTTTAACCTTGTCAGATTCGGGCATGGTGTCATTCACACGTCGGCAAAGGTCGACGACGTCCTCAATATAGCTGGTAAAGGTCTCGCCAGTCTGCTGAGAGCGGACGCGCAAGCGCTGTTCTGCCCTCTGCTTGCGGACAGCCGGCCGACCGAACACTTCAGCACATGACGTCTTGAAGACGCTTCATGTGGGGATGTGTTTGTGGTTATTAAATTACAATTCGGCGACGCCAGTGAGATAAAATATCACGTGGCCCAGCTTGTCGGCTTCATCCCACTTATTGTTGGCGCTCACCAGTTCGTAGTGCTCGAGCCAGTCTTCTACGTCGGTCCCATCCGCACCGCTGAAGACCTTCGGCTCCCGTAGCCTGGGATGGCCAGGGCAGTTGAACTGGAGCGAAGGCGTCGATGTAGTGGCGTTGGTAGTCATGACAGGTGGTAGCGTGCGGCTTCGCAGCTCCAGGGTGTAGCAACGGGGATTAACAGCACCTTCCACCAAATGTGAAGAGGTTTATTAGCCGTTAAAGGCAGCGACGAGACAGCGTGATGAACCGTCCAGCGATCGGCACAGCAACGAACCGAAGCACGAGCCGAGAGCGCCGGGCGTTGGCGATGCTGCTCGCTGCAGGCACATCTTCTTCTTCACAATATATATATATATATATATATATATATATATATATATATATATATATATATATATATATATATATATATATATATATATATATATATATATATATAGGATATGGCACAACGGGAGCGTTGTCAACAAGGATAAATATATTTATTTCCCAACAGTTTCGGGAGGGGACCTCCCTTCATCAGGGGATGAGTTATACTGACATGAGCTTCCAAACTTCCTTGCTGCCGCGTCCCTCTCGCCTTGAAACACGTTTGCGAGAGTGAGAGGGAACTGGAAGAAGGAAAAAAAGGAAAAAAAAGGGGGGGGGGAAGAAAAAAGACGACAAAAGAAAGAAAAGAAAGAAAGTAAAAAAGAGGAAGAACCATTGGCAGCACTGAGAACGAAGCCAACTGTCCGTCTACATCCACCTACGGTTCATATCACGTGCTGTTCAGTTCTTGGCGTGTGTCGGGCCACCCAAGATTGTCGCCGCGGTGCCGGGAGGGTCCGGGACGGCGTGCCTAAAGAAAGGGGTTTCCCCGTAATTGGTCGTTCGGCGGGCGGTGTGTGTAAAGCAAAGGTTTCTCGTTAATGGGTCGGTCGGCTATTTACCTTTAATCTTCGTCCGTTTCCCTTCAACGGTCATGAAGTGGTAGGCGAACGTAAACACTTTGTATGTGCATGTGGAGAAAAAAAAGGAAAAGGAAAGGACAGTGTACACGTACGAGTCAGTCAGAAAAAAGCATGGTCTCCAGCTATCAATCTTTGTCACCAATTTTCTTATGGCTTACTTCTCGGAGGCAGTTGAGTTTTCCGGGGTCCTCGTTGATACCGGCTGCTAATGTACGAAATTTGAAAATAAAATATGCCTCACGCTGTTCGCGCTCGCGTCTGTTTGAAAAACCGGACTGCAAAAGAGTTACGCTAATATTTTCAAAACTGTGGTTTGGCAGGCGCAGATGTCTAGATAAAGGTAGCTTCGGCAGTGAAGTGGCGTGGTACCGGTGATTATTGAACCGCAGCCGAAATGGCGTGTCTGTTTGGCCGATATATTCTTGTCCGCAGATGTTGCAATGTAGCATGTATATTACGTTACTGGAGTCACAATTAAGGCTTTCAGTTATGCAGAATTTGAAATCCGAAAAGTTCGCTTTGGACTCACGTGTTGTGAGCATCTGTGGGCATACCTTGCATCGAGATTTTCCGCAGGGATGGCACCCTGATTGAATTTTGGGGGTGTTTGTTTTTGCTCTGACAAGAATGTCCTTCAGATTTTTATCCCGGCGGTACACCACGTGAGGTGGCTTCGCGAAAATAGAAGTTAGTCGTTTGCTTTGCCTGATTATGTTGAAATGGCGGGAAAGTATGTTGTTGATTCGTGGCGCTGATGAGGAGTAAGTTAGTACAAGGTTCGTTTAGGAAGTCGTTTTAGGTACTCTGTTTGGTCCCTTAATTATATCATTCCTGTTCACGTTGCGAGCACGTAGTATGGCATCGTCAATAATGTCTTCCGGATAATTTTGTTTCAATAAAGAATGCTTTAGGTGTTCCGCGTGTCTGTAAAATTCCCGCATATCGGTGCATATTCTTCGGTACCGGTAGGCCTGAGAATATGGAATACCCGTTTTGCAATGCTTTGGGTGGCTGCTGTTGAAATGTAGGTACATTTGACGGTCTG
This sequence comes from Rhipicephalus annulatus, assembly GCA_013436015.1. Lineage (NCBI taxonomy): Eukaryota > Metazoa > Arthropoda > Arachnida > Ixodida > Ixodidae > Rhipicephalus > Rhipicephalus annulatus. Next base: position 444,451 of record WOVY01003815.1, read on the forward strand.
TAGGCTTTTTGTAAAGGTTTGTTGACAAGCGGTCATTTTCGACCGTGACAGTAACGTCCAAAAAGTTAATGCTAGTTTTGGAAATTTTGTGCGTGAATTTTATTGACGGGTGGCATTTGTTAAAATCCTCTATGAAGCGGAAAAGACTTCCCTCATCATGGTTCCATATCATAAAAATATCGTCTAAGTATCTTCTGTAGTAGAAAGGTTTCAAGGTGCGTCCCTCAATGAATGGGATTTCAAGTGAAGCCATAAAGGTGCTCGCGAAGTTTGGGGCCATTTTCGTGCCCATTGCAGTGCCACTGACCTGAAGGAAATGCTTGCCATTGAACTCAAAATGGTTATAATTTAGTACAAGTTCAAGAAGTGTAAACAGTACCTCGCCACTTACACTAGTTGATGAGTCAGATTTTACATATTCAGAAACCATAGCCGCTATTCCGTCATGGTGGGGTATGTTGGTGTACAGTGAGCAGACGTCCATGGTCACCAGAAAACTGCCGCCTGGAATGTCGAGACTTGAAGTTTCGCAGATGAAGTGGTTTGTGTCCTTTAGGTAATAGGGAAAATTTGGGGGGATGTTTTTATTAAGGAATTGATGAATTCTGATATATTTTCTGTTGATGTGCTGTTACTGGATACTATCGGACGTCCCGGATTACCCGCCTTGTGTATTTTGGGGAGCAAATAGAATCGACCGGGAACAGAGTGGGCCGGTAACATTGCTTTTAACATTTTGCCGGTAATTTTCTCGTCCCGGCGGAGATTGTTTAGGGTTACTTTTATCTCCCTTTCAAAATCGGGAGTCGGGTCCGTTGGAAGTTCTTTGTAGAATTTTGTGTCTGATAGCTGTCGTTCCCCTTCCTTTAAGTAGTCCGACGTATTTAGAATTACTATGCAGCCTCCTTTATCAGCCGGTTTGATAGTAATTCCAGTGTTTTTTCGTAGTTCATCGAGTGCCCTTCGTTCTGACTTTGATATGTTGTTTCGAAATGGCCGATTTTTTCCATACACTCTGATGATATCTTTTTGAACTGCTGATATATACATATCGAGGTGTTTGTCCCTCTGCTCACCCGGACACCATGATCTGTCACCACCAATCACTCTATTCTCGTTCGTACAGTCCTTGCGATCATGAAAGTATTCACGGAGGCGGAGGTTACGCGCAAAGTTATCGAGGTCTTGGTACAGTTCAAATTCATTGAATCTACCGGATGATGGACAAAAGGTCAAGCCTCTCGACAAAAGTTGAAGCTGAGCGGGTGTGAGTGTTGTGTTTGACAGATTGAGGACATTTTCCTCATAAGTTTTCGGCTGCTCTTGGCTATCACGTGGCACGGGAGTGTCAGCGTTATATTCGAGAGTAAGGATGTTTTGATTAGGATTGCACTGTGGTTCTGAGTTCCCATTTTTCTCCTCAAAGTTAGGTTGTGGTACGGGTGGTCCCTGGTGTTCTTGTACGGCCTCATTCCTATTTTCCTGTTGCAGAGCAGTGGAGCTACTGCAGTCCCGCTTGAATTTTTTATCTTTTACTACTGAAATTTCGCCTCTCTTCTTTAGTTCATATCTCTCCAGTTCTCTTGCCTCATGCTCTCCGAGATTAGATACCGATTTCTGCGTGGCCTCCGTGACACTGTGTTCGGCGGCCTTACGCTCACAATGGTCCGCAATGACCCGAGTCAATTGCAAGGACGCTTCTAGTAATATTTTTTCCCCGACACACGCCAAGAACTGAACAGCACGTGATATGAACCGTAGGTGGATGTAGACGGACAGTTGGCTTCGTTCTCAGTGCTGCCAATGGTTCTTCCTCTTTTTTACTTTCTTTCTTTTCTTTCTTTTGTCGTCTTTTTTCTTCCCCCCCTTTTTTTCTTTTTTTCCTTTTTTTCCTTCTTCCAGTTCCCTCTCACTCTCGCAAACGTGTTTCAAGGCGAGAGGGACGCGGCAGCAAGGAAGTTTGGAAGCTCATGTCAGTATAACTCATCCCCTGATGAAGGGAGGTCCCCTCCCGAAACTGTTGGGAAATAAATATATTTATCCTTGTTGACAACGCTCCCGTTGTGCCATATCCCATACCTTCACGAAGACTAACTGGCCCATTGAATTATTACTCCCACTATATATATATATATATATATATATATATATATATATATATATATATATATATATATATATATATATATATATATATATCATTTTTAAATGCATTAGTTAATTATTAATTTAAAGTGTCGATTACTAGTAATGAAATATAGCATGCGCACAGAATTTATAATTTTTTTTATTATTTCTTTCACCTTTATCTTCAATCAAGCGGCCGTCAAGCAGGTGCCATCTATTGGCTTCGTCTTTGGCAGTGACGCTGACAGTCATGGTGAGACGAAACCTTACAGACCAGGGGTCTCAAACACAAGGTCCACGAGGTTCTCGCTTGCGGTCGACACATGCCCGTTCTCACCCCACAGTTTTTAAATTTTAATAATAAGAATGTTCATGAGCTACGCAGGCATCAGTGATGTAAAGCATTGCTTTTGTGAGGCGCTTCGTGTGATCACTATGCGCTGATACATAGCCGTGAAACAAAAACTATATTGGAATATCGGTATCCAGATACAGTCATTTTGGAGATCGGTATCGTAATGCTGTTGGAATTTCGGCACCAAATGTTTTTCGAAAATGATCAGTATAGTATTTATGTGAAAGGTTTTTTTTTTGAAATAATGTTTCCCAGCAATTTATACATACAATCACTCCACCCTCCCCCCTGTTTTTACGTTCTACACTAAAGCGAACTGTGCACTAACTGCTGCACGGTTGCGTCCTATTGGCGGAAGTGATTTGGAAACCCCTGGTATAGACTATCCAAAACATCACATTCCACAATCTACAAGCACGTGCTTCAACGGGTTAGGTCTATGACATATCTGAGTGCGCTTCCTTGCTCTCTTCGCTCACGAGTTAATACTGATACTCTTGTCGAATTTTGCATTCATGTATATTTGTGTGGCGTGCACAACAAGACATTTACTAACGGCAATCACTCGCAGCTCTTTTCATTAGCGGACAGTGAGGAACTAATTTGCGTAGGTATTAGTTAACGTTGCAAACGTTCTACGTATTCGTATGGGCTCGAGTCTTTGTCTCAAGAGCAACAATATTGCATTTGTTTATTCTGAGGAGAAAACTTGAGAGGAATAGCATTTGTGGTATTTGCGACAAATTAAAATGATGCATCCCATATTTTTGCACGTATGCCAAGAACAATGAAATTCGAGCATGAAAGCATAAAAAATTGTGACTCTTGATTTTGGTGTTTCCAGTTGTGGCCCTTGCTTTTCTGCGTTTGTGTGCTCTGGTGTGTTCCTTGGTTTAACTCTGTGTTAATTCCCACCAGAAAAGCAGGTCTCGGAGGCCAGACTGAAAGGGGTGCGTGCTTGAAACCTGCTCCGCCAGGTGCCACAGCGATGCTAACAGCTTACAAAAGTCATACCATCTGTCTGAAGGCAATATGGGGTGAATTTTAAACCTTGATGGGATGCGAAGCAGAAGCGTTGCGCACGGGTGGCGTCACGAGTTTAACGGTGCTATCGGGGGTGCTGTGGTGAGTGCTGGAAGATTTGTTTGAAGCGATGGCTGGTGTAGGTCTTGTCGTTTCTACTGAGTGCACACGGGCGCTGGACCGGAGCTGGCACGCACTTCGCCTTGACTACCACGGCCTTGTGATCAGTGAAGTGCACGCTGAGAGGTTCTTGCAGATATTTGACATCGAAGTTGACAAAGACCAGATCGATGCACGTTCCCCTTATCATGGTGGGTAGTTTCCATTCTACCAACACGCACTTCAGCGAGTGCACGTCACGTGGTGGTGTAGCGAGCGGCGGTAGCGACTAGTGTTGCGGGCGAATGGTCGAGGCCGCAGCTGCGGGTGCTGCGGCGAGCGCGCGGCAGACGAGGAAGAGAGGGACGTCAGCGTGCACTGCGAAGGGAGCGTGACCTCAACGTGCAGCTGCAGTGTGACCTACTTGGCACTACTCTAACTCGTTCGACAAGGCGAGCCCGTTGTGGCGCGTTCGTACAGACGCACGGATAGACAGCGTTACACAGGCTAGTCTACGGGCTGCTTCGCCTCTAAAAACTCATTCAGTTATTTTCATGAGTTATTCTGACAGTTAATTACACCCTTATCTCAAGTAAGGTTATGTTCACATATAATATGTATACAATATAACTCTCAACTTGAACTGGAACCTTATATTCAGTGCCGGTTCTGTTTTTAGAAGACTGTTTCAACTCGGTAAACTGGAAGTGTTTGACCGGAAGTGCTTTGGAAGAAAAACAATATTGTCATTTGGTGCCCGTGCCTCTAAAAAGTTACGCCGTCTCCCGCGAAAGGGAACCGTGTGGACATGCAAAGCAGCGGGCGCTAACGCTCACATTGGTGATGACGTTGACGCTGGCACTCATCGCGACGTTGTGCAGGAGAGAAACCTGGGGAAATGCAAATCACGCAGTGATGGATTGGGCCTTCCTACTGAAACATGCCAATCACTGCTAATGGGCAATGGAAGAGAGAATACTCCGATTGGACACGGAGACCCGCAGTCCGCTTTTAGTCAACGCGCATGCTGCGAAATTTTATTGTTCAACAACCCACATGTGAGATTTCCCACCGGTAATACCTTGGAGGTCAAGGTCCAGTGTCTATAATACGAAGTGGCCAGTGAGCGGTTGTGCAGCGCGGGCATTCAATTTTTAAATGCGAAGCATTTCTTAGCGAACTTCGGCGACTTTGTGAGTATCTATCTATCTAATTATCTAGCCGCCTACGACTTTTAACTCTCCTGGCTGTTTCGATGATAGTACCAATACCAAACTTGGTATGGCATAACATGACTGTATGAAGAACATATTTGATTAGTCATAACATGGAAATCATGACATGCGTGTCATGTACCAACATGACTACATGCCACGCTCATGATGCGCTCGCGGCCGTTTCGCTAGCGTCACATATACCAAATTCTGTATTACAGTACGTGAATGAATGACGAATGTATGTGACTGGTGCAAACATTATAATCATGAGATGCGTGTCATGTAACAGCATGTCTACATGCCACACTCATGATGCGCTGGCGGCCGTTTCGCTAGCTTCATTTATACCAAATTTGGTATTACGGGACGTGAATGGATGAAGAACGTATGATACTAGTGCAAACATGGTCAACATGAGATGCGTGTCATGTAACAACATGACTACATGCTGCACTCATGATGCGCTCGCAGCGGTTTCGCTAGCATCACATGTACCAAACTTTGTATTACGTTACGCGAACGGATGACACAGGTAAATGACACATCCAAACATGATAATCACGACAGGCGTGTCATATAACAACATCACTAAATGCCACACCGATGATGCGCTCGCGGCCGTTTCACTAGCTTCACATATGCCAAATTTGGTATTACGTGACGTCAATGGATGACGAAGGTATGCGACTGGTGCAAACATGATAATCTTGAGATGCGTGTCATGTGAGAACATGACTACATGCCGCAGTCAAGGTGCCAATATGTTTCGACGTAGGTGCACGTGCTCGCCGGCATTCATTTCGTCGCGTCACGCCGGCGTTACCACGCCAGGCGCCGGTATTGTCGTGTACTCGCAGGCGCGCGCCGTGCTGCGTTGCTTTGACGCATGCGCGTTTCAGCGCGTACGGCGTCCCCCCGTCACGAAGAGAGGGAGACGCAGTGTTGTCTGGGTAACGCATCTGGCGCGAAATGCCGCATGTTGCATTTCGCACCGGTTGCCATCTGTCCGCCCTGACGGACGCTGGTCGCGCCTGGCGTCAGACTATAGAGTTCTCGCGTTTTGCTTACGTAGCGTCGCTGTGCCCAGCGTGCGCGGGCGTGAACGCTACATTGGAGTATATTGGGCCCTTCATGATGCGCTCGCGCCCATTTCGCTAGCTCCACATATACTAAATTTGGTATCACATGACGTGAATAGATGACGAAGGTAAATCACACATCCAAACATAATAATCATGCCACGGAAGTCACGTACGGCATAATTTACCTCCACCTCGTAACGTTGCGCCGATTTTAAAGTGACATATCAACATTTCTCATTCGTGCTTCGCATATCATCGATTCCGATTGTACGTGTGATCTGCCAATTTTTTTTTCGTAAGGCAGAGAATCTATTACAGTAAATGAGCTAATGTTCAGTTGACTCATTCACTCCACAAACAGGACAATAAGGGGAAGCTGCCAGGCCAGCTCTGTGCAAATATAAATTTAGCTGCGGAATTTGACAGCGACTTCGGTTCCTCGCGTTTCACATATTTTACTATTTCAATGTTATAACAAGTTCTTAAATTCTGGGGAGGCTGTTCGTGAAGGTGTAAAATATTCCTCTAACAGAAGTTTCCTTCTTAATTTAGCGCCTATCAAGAATTTCGATGCCGGTAATACCTTAATAAGAGGCCCATTTAAAGATGGCTTTGCCAGCGCATCTGCCATTTCATTCATATAAATGCTCTTATGTCCCGGGATCCAGACCAATTTGATCAGATTGAGATGCGAGGAAACTCATGCTTTGAAAGCACTCTGAGCATGCGAGTTCTCATCTGCAGTAAGGGAGACACATACTGATCATGGATCCGTTATAATTACTGTGGACCTTACTGAAACAGTTATTTTACGGAGAACTAGAATAATCGCAAACCATTCTGCTTCAAAATGGGCACAAAATCTGGAAGGTGAAGCGAAAAGGACCAGTCTAAGGCAAGAGAAAAAAAAAAACCAATTCCACATTTGCTTCCCTTTGTTTGTTTGTTTGTCCCTTTTTTATCCTGGCGCAACCCACCATGGTGGATCGGCCATGAAACGATCGGTGTCTGGCTATTTAAAAGGAAGTGTTCATAATTTCAAATGTTAATTTTTTAATGAATATGCTTGATTTTGATATTTTTAACGATGAATTTAACATTATATTCTTCTAGTCTCCCGAAGGAAATAGCAAATGGCTTCGCAAACACTCCTGTGGGTAAAACCCAGCACGGTAGCCCCAAAGGAACGAAGAACCGGAAGGGATAAATTTAATCTCAACCTTTGAAGCGGCTCGTCGAGAAGTCTTTTCCTCTGATTGGTGAATAATCTGCACGTTAGAAAGAAATGATCAAGAGATTCACACTCATTGCAATGGAGGCATAAAGGTGACTGTACCAGACCAGACCTGTGTAGGTAAAAATTCAGTGGGGGGACACGACATCGTATTTTGTTAACTCTGATCTCGGTCCTTCTGGAGGGACACCATCGCTTCTTCCAACAATAATCGAGGTGAGGGAACTCGGAAACTGACAACGCAGACTTTGCGAAGTTGTCCGATACGGCAAATGTTTCAAAACATGCCGCAGTTACAAACGCCAACGTCGGCAAAATAGACATTATCGGACCATTACATGATAAAAGTGCGAGTGCATCCGCTTGTTCATTTAGAGGAATACCTTTGTGTCCAGGTAGCCATACCAAGCGAATAACACGTATATGTCTTGGAATGAAGGAATGAAATATTTCTACAGAGTTTGAAATATTTGATGCAGTTAAAGAGGAACAGATGGATAGGCTGTCTGTCAGAATGACGGCTTCTGATAGTGATAGGGGTAATTTACGTAGAGCCAATATAATGGCAAATAATTCCGCATAATAAATAGTAGTAAAGTCCGGTAATTGAAGTGAAAAATACCAATATGAGTATATATGCGATTCCTACCCCTGCCTTTTTTTCACAAACTGAAGCGTCAGTTGCCAGCACTGCAGCCGTTTCTAATCTAGATAAATGGTCCTCCAAAATGCAATTTAGGTATCTACTGGATGAATGTTTGCGATTCTTTGGAAATATGTCATCAAATTCTATTAGACTTGTTTGTACAGTTGTGCTCATGATTAATATCTCACGGAGCTGCACTTGTAATGTTTCCAATTGCGTCTGTGCGAAAATGACTCGGGGAAACCGTAATCTTGGCCACTGATGGGCGAAAAATTCCATCGGATGGTCAAGAAAAATATATTGCGATCTCCGTAATGACGATGTATAGATATTTAGAAATGTACGCACGGTTAGGATGTTAAACCGAGTACGAAGAGAAGGCAGGCGTGCTTCTTTGTACAAAATAGTATTTGATACAAATTTTGGAAGTCCAAGACATAATCGTAACGATTCGCGTTCTAGAAGAACCAGTGGTCGTAGTTTGTATGAAGGCGCGCCAGAAAACAAGAGGCAGCCGAACTCTAATATCGGGAGAATATACATGCAGTAAATCTTGATGAGAACATCACGGCGTAAACCTGCACGTTTGCTACAGAGTCTACGAAGCATCCCCAGCGCACGAGTTTCTTTGGCAGCCATGTTTTCTATATGTGGACACCAATTAAGTTTTTCAGTATAAGTGATCCCTAAATACTTAACGGATTCTACCTGCGGGATAACGCCTTGCCGGTAATGCAAAGCGATATGGACTGGAACACTCAGAGGAAAAACTACCATCGCACTTTTTTGACACTCAGTGATAAATTTATTTTTTCTAACCACGTTTCTAGAGCGTTCATATACGTCTGCAGACTTAGATAAAGTGAATGTATACCTGCAGCTGTAGCAAAAAAAAAAAAAAACGTGATATCGTCGGCATATACATACACTTGCACGTCTACCTATACAGGAATAGTGCATAGTGAAATAATAAATAACAGTGTCGATAACACTGATCCTTGTGGGAGACCTCTTGTTTGTTTGTGTCTTAGAGGCGACAAACCAGATTGAGAACAGCAAAATTCCCTGTCGTTTAAGAAGGAATTCACACATGCTACAAAGTATTGTGGTAGACCTGCGTTTTTAAGTGAATTTATTAGTTTTGAATGTTCCACGATGTCATAAGCTTTTGTGATGTCTAGGGTTACTAAGGCGGCATATTGTTTCTCTAACGGGCAAGTTGTATTCTACTTTCTAAATCGACATGGGCACACCAAATTCAGCAACCATGCCTGAAACCAATCGGGCATGGGCTAAAGACCATGTCTTCATTCAACCAATTATCTATCCTAATGCGTAAGATCCTTTCAATTAGTTTTACCAGATTAGATGTAAGTGCTATAGGCCTGATGTTATCTATCGTAAACCCAACACCTCGTTTTTTTAATAAAGGAATTATCTTAGCGATTCTCCAATCAGGTGGAACACACGAGTTTCTGATAGAGTGGTTAACCAATGTCAGGAGTTCCCGGGGTAAAACCTTATGGATGATTTTTATTGTCGAATTAGTTATGCCGTCAGGACCTGGCACAGTATTGGGCAAGTTCTTTACTACTTGTTCTAACTCCAAAGCAGTGATCTCCTCAAAACTGTCACTTTTCTCGGAAGATCGCATTGGTTTGAGAAGGCAGACATAAAGCGACTTTCAAGTCCTTTTGCAATATCTTCGAGAAATCTAGACAGTTCACTTGGAGTCGAAACCACTGATTCAATGTTGTTGGACGAAGGTATCAGTTTTTTGGTTCTGAGGAAATTAAAGCGGTGTTTCCTGTTGCTAGGTTTTGACAGAAACTCAGAACGTTGACTGTCCCTTTGTGACGAATCAGTTGCTTTGACTGCTTGTATTGACGCATGTGCCAGGTAATCTCTTGATATAGCTTATAAAAAACTGAGCGGTATCAATTTTTAATTTTTCGGAAATTCATCGTCAAACTGTAATTTAATAGCATTGTTAATGGTACTGATTAAATGAACTGCTTATACATATAGGCCATCATCGTCGTCGTCAACCACGCATCGCTGAAGAAGAACAAGTGACCATGGAGGAACAAGGTACCGGCAAAAGTGCTCGGAGCCGAAGTCGACGGAGAAAATCGCACCAAGAAAGCCGCAGGAGTTCATCGAAACGTTTGAAGTCTCCCGTAAGTACCGTGTCCTTACCTTGCGCACTCAACAAGGTGCCAGAATTGAACAAAAAAGTAAGTGAGCTGCTGTAGTTGCCCACGTACAGGGGCGATCGTTCTTCGCTGAAAATCGGATTAAGAACAAACAAAATACAGTGTGATTTTCCTCTTACCGTGCCACTTTTCTCCTACTCAATGTGTTCGTGACGTGGGCAAGTTGGTTATTCATGGCCGAAACGAGAACAACACAGGGCATGTTTCATTTATAATAGTCAGGGGCGTAGCCAGAAATTTATTTCGGGGAGGGGGCATCCCGTTACATGGTCATTTTTTTATCTCTATACTAGGGCGAAAAAAATTTTGAGGGAGGGTAGGCGTATGGGCCCGGTGTGCCACCCCCTGGCTACGCCCCCGATCCTAATGTTCCACGTCGTGCTCAATTTTGAAGTGTGCGGCATTTACGGGAATTTCGCATAGAGATTCCATACTATGGTTGAGATGGTTAACTTTAACGGGTGACACGCCTACTTCCCTGGCATTTGAGGGGGAAAAGCGATGAGGTCAACTCGGTGCTCTAACAAAGTTGCCACCGCTAGCTGGCACTTGCTGAAAGCAGCCCTTCCAGAACGATTACTTTCCGCCACTTTTAGGAGAAGGTACGGCTCAAGCTTATGACTTGAAATATTTCCCAAGGTGTTAGATAATAAATATTTTCGGGGTTTTACTTGCTTGAACCACGATTATAAAGCACATCGTATACCGGAGGGCTCCGGAAATTTTGACCATCATACAGCACACAGAGCGATGAAAATTTTATCGATGCATTCTGAAGTAGTTAGCATGATTATAAAAACAAAATCAGAAGTGCTAGTGAGTAAGCTTTTTCCAAACTACCGCCTGAGCCAGACGAGGAGCTTACATAGTGCGAGTGCGTCTCAATGAGACTCACTAGCGCTGATGCCGGCTTGGCAGCAGCTAGATCCATTTGTTAAGAACATGTATTTTTCTCTTAGAAAGCCTGAATCCACTCTTGGTCTTACAACGAACGACATGCCGCAGAGAAATATCTACGTACAATACACTAAACTTGCACTGGTGTGCTAGTAATTATGGTGATGGACCACGCATCCTTGAGCTGGTACCGGATCCCAGCCTAAGGCCGAACACTACAAGGGTCGTAGCCTTAGATTTAGGTGCACGGTAAAGAACGTCAAAGTTTCTGGAGCCATTCACTGCGTCTCTCACCATGCCGTTTGCTTGCGGCAATAAAGCAAGACAAATGACAATACAATGACGCATGTGCTACGCAAGATAGTTAAAAAGGACAAAGCAGAACTAGCTTGCGCACTATTAAAAACAGCGCAGAAAAGATTAGGAAAATTCACCGTTTTCTCGGCGAATCCCCTCCATTGGATATGTGCCATGCCCGGAGGAAAACAATGACAACCTGCCGCTGTTCTCCAGATCTCTGCGTTAGCACCTCTGCTTTTCACGTCGCGACAATATCTCGATATTAAGGCGTAAAATCCCAACGGCTATTACTGATACACGCTGCAACACAAGATGTGTTCTATGTGCAAAATCCAAGCAAGTGCAGAGTAGGGGTAAGCGGAATATGTCTTTGCTGTGATTTTCCGCGTAAACGACATGCTCCGCGTACAGTGCCATGTTAAGTTGAATTTTCCGTTTTATTGAAAATAACACTATTGCAAGAGTGGTCGGTGAAGGAACTACTGATCTCGGCCATCTTGTCCGTCGTGCCAGCCGACATTCGAGCTTGACTCGATGTCTAAAAGAAATATTTTCATGGTTCGTTTGCCAATAGAACACGATGTCCACGAAAAAGAAATATGAGGAAGCTAGCGGGCAATCGACATTGCTTGCTAGCTTGGTCCTTGCTTTGGTGCGGTCAGAGTGACGTGCTAATTCATAAAAAAGCTGCCACCTTATTTTGTCGTCGTTTTTAATTTATCCTGGCCTCATAGATATCGGCTGGTTCGTGATCAGGAGTTTCCTCAGGTTCTCACGCACTGCACACCCAGTCCAGTTCAATACCTCCGACGCAGGTGGTCAGTAACAAGTCGTGCTTATGAATGTGTCTTTATTTTGTGGGTAGCGTCTTTGAAAAGATGAGGATTGCTGTTTCCGGAACAGCACCGCCATGGAAGGCTGTTTTTCCTATCGGCAACAGAAAAAAAAAACACGTCAGAATTTCGAGCCATTACTTCAATAGTGATGTACCATTCTTGCGCCACAGACTTCAACGTTAACTTCACGCATTTCAATACGGAGTGCGTCTTGATTTTTGCTAATAACGTTGTTGAAATATTCTACGCATGGTTTCCTTACAATTTTATACACAGGTATTTTTGCCGAGAGTGAGTAAACTCGAGTAAACAAACGCCTTGAAAATTCGTGACATCAACGAAAGTTCGTCGTGGACAAAAGTAATGTCGGCGTCGTCATTGGCTGTTCGGTTTCACATCCTTGCATGCTTGCATGATAAAAAGGACACTTTGTTGGAAGTAGTGGCTGCAATTTGCTATTGATGAGAGTTTTTTATGAAATTCTGGGAGACATGTCAGAAATACATGTTATATGTTTCCATATCAGTGTCAGGCGCATCGCTCACAATCAATCAATCAATCAATCAATCAATCAATCAATCAATCAATCAATCAATCAATCAATCAATTATAGGTTTAGAAAACTGGATGAGACATAGAACGTGGTTATTTGGTCCATTTAAATGAAAAATATTGCTTTTTTTTCAGAAATAGAAGCTCAAAATAAAAATACGTTCCATACATTTGCGCAATAATTTCGAGGCATCCCTCCCACGAGTCTCTTCATGCGGAACGTTGTTTCATTGCTGCACTGGTTGAACATTCTCACCAGTCCTCACGTCCTTTAGGTTTTCTCATTATGTGCTGCGAGGATTTTTTTCTATATAAGTATGTTTGAAATGATCTGAGCGGTGTATACGCTATTGGTGTCCATAATTTCTGCGCGTAATCTGTGAAGAGAATATGGTGCCATCTGAACGAATGTATGAACGTCTGAATGGTTCCGCCATCAATGTATTTAAAAGAGGAAAACAAAAAAAAGCAGAAAATGAAGCACTTTAGCGCTTAAGCAGTCTGTTCTTGCTTAGCTGCTTTGCATAACCACAAACAGCATTGCGAAGCCTTTTAGTTGTTTACGTGTGAAGTTTTCGCCGGGGAATCAAACAGTACGTTCATTTTCTAACCGTTCACGTAGGCACATAATGCTGTTTTATTCTCGCAGGACCTGCCTGCCGAGGAACCGAATCTCGAGGCAGCGAAAAGCACGGAATCGAAGAGAGCATTACGGGTGAGAGTTTCCCGCGCTTGTGTCGCTCTGTTTTTCGTCATTGAAACTTATGACGTGGGACACGCAAGAAGTGCTGCGTGTTAAACATACAAGGTGGTGATGACGCCCTTCGGACTAGTTTGTGTGTGGAAGCTGATGTAGGGGGCACACAGGTTTTCTGGATGTTACGAGGTTAATGCGAGCTTGCACGCTGAAAATAAAAGCATCTCATTATTCGTTAATAATGGAACAATCAAGTTCAGGAAGGCATGACATTGTATGGTTTCGCAGAGGCCAGTCAAATGAAATCTTGAACTATCGGTGACCGCAAAACAATAATCAAATCTCGTAATATTGAATAAATAAATAAATAAATAAATAAATAAATAATTAATTAAATAAATAAATAAATAAATAAATAATAACATTTGTCAATTTATCGGCCAGGCAGCACCGCGGTTAACTGCATTGACTGGTATTTGTAACAACCTATACGGCACACTTGAAAATATAGGAAAAAAGTTGACCTTCGCATGTAGCGTTTTAATTGATCAAGAATGCCGACAACGACCTCCGACCGCGCATTCGCAGAAGTGGTTGACCATAGCGCTTAGACCTTCATATAGCACGCGACCTTATATATACCGTACACCTAAAACGTTTGTTTTCTCTCTTTGTCGTTGGATCGACCGTTGCTAGGTGGTCACAGCTCTGGCCGTTATCGCGAGAACTGGCCTGTCTGCTCGACGCGCGATATGAATAGTTGGAAATGAAACGGATGTTCACGAGGAGCAGGCTCTGAAGTGTTGCACTGCAGAATGAAAGCCATCGGCACTTGGTGTTACCGGTTAGTTTTCCTCTGAAGCTGTAACACTCCAGCACGATGCTGCTTCATTTGTTGAAAACTCGGTGCGTTGCTGTGGATGGCATTGACCAGATGTTATCAGTGTCATCGGTACTTCGACTTTCTTTTGTTGCGCGTAATGTGAGCACGATTAAGGCAAGAATTGTTCTCCGTCGTTCGTCATGTTTCTCTACCTATTGCCACGACGCTTCAGGCTGGAGGAGCAGCAGCTTCCAAGTCGAAAAGACACAAGGCGGAGCAACCAGAGGAGGCACCAGCACGCCGCGAGGTACTCTCCTGGAATCCGACGCCCGTTACAGTAGATATAACCCCGGTGTGGCAGCCCGAGCTGCAGTTGGCCGGCGCGCGCGAAGCTGCTAGCGGCAGTGTCAGCTGTCTCCAAAAGACGCTGCTGGTGACCGTCGCGGTGCTCATGCTGACTCTCATTGGGGTCGCTTACTACGTCCGAACGGTGACCACGGCGCCGTGCTCGTTGCCATCCTGCCGGCGAGTCCAGGCGTTGCTGGACGCCAACCTAAACGCGTCGGTGCCGCCCTGCGTGGACTTCTACGGACACGTCTGCAGTCGCTGGGAAGCCACGCACTCCCGGTCTGTCAGGGACACTATCTACGAAGAGTGAGTGTGATCTCTTCCTTTCCCCATGCATTTGTACCGAGAAAATTAAGTGTAAGAAGGCGGGTGGGTGGGGGCTATTTGCTTGAATTCATTTTTTCGACACACTAAGCGCTACAGTACGACTGTGAGTCATCCGTCGTCCCTTTTGAGGATAGGAAGTGTAACTTGCTTAAGTATATGAGATAACGCATCGCTTTTATTGTTCAGTAATTTGAAGGGGAATGTGCGCACAGTTGCTCTTGCGCAGCGGTCATGATATGGTTCTCGAGAGTGATTACCAAGGGGGGTCTTGCGACATGTTTCCAAGTGACCACTTAAGGCAATATTAACCGAGTTTACTGCTTCGCCAATAGACATCCGCATTTTTTTTTAAGAATCGGTCAAGGTCCAACTGAGTTAGCGCTTTGTCGCACGCTATTTTTGCCTTGTCTCCCCACGTCCCGGCAAGTGAACTGGAAGCTAAGCAGCGTAGGATGGCATGGGGGAAAAGAAGCTACGTCAGGCGCGCTTCATGACGTTAAGCACTTTTTTTCTTTTTTATTGAACACACCGGCTTATCTTCAGTGCGATCGCGTGCATGTCCCTCGGTAACTATGCTGCCGAGATGCTGAAATCGGCCAACGGCCGTGAACTTGGATATATGGCGTTGTCATTTGGACATGCATGCAACATCATTTGTAGAAAGAAAGAATGGTTTCTAGCTGGCTTTGAGAATTGATTGCAAATTTCAGGTTGCGTTCTTCGCTATGATGTTTGGCTAACCTGTTCTGAGGAACCTCGACTACGGAGTGTTTTCTGACCACTCTGAAGTGTGTTTCCACGGTCCCTTTCAGCTTTATACTCTGCGCCATGCCCCGTTGTCTTCGTTCGGTGTACGAATTTAGTTCTAGAATCAGCGCGTGCTTCGTGGACGTGCGCGGATACTTTGAAACCAGTGTGGTGAACCTTGGAGTACATGTGGAAAGAGGATGAGCGCTGTTTAGTCACTTTATGGGGAAAGCTAGGGACAAATAGGACCGTCTAGGTTTCAGCTTTATACTACAAGAAGTATTGTAGTACTTTATACTACAAGAAGTACACCGTGATATTTAGCGGGCTGGAAGGGCAGTGCTGTTGACGTTTCCTAGCTACAGTTTTTGTCACTGCTGCGAGTTAATCACAATGTTTGTAGTTGAAGTAACAAACTTCAAGCGGGGGTGAAAGTTAAATGTAACGTACGTACTTTTTCTCAGAAACAAGAAGCAGTCTGTACGTGAAATTTCGCGCATTATATCTTCACGGGGTCGTGACGTGGCCGAAGACAGGAGACTTTGTGTTGAAATTTATCTGTTTATTTGGGCGAACCTGTGCCCGGTAAACGGAAAGTCCGATTACAGTAGCAGTCTTGGACTGATAGCGGCGAACGGAGCGTCGGCCGTTGACCAACTATACTGACAAGCGGCGAAGTGCGTTGGCATTTATACTCTTTGCCATCTAATGTTCTCGCGTTATCGCTGGCGGTGGCGTAGGTTCCAATATAATCTGTACAGTTCGCAGAGTGGGGCGTGATCTTATCGAAATGATCTACTACAGTCCGGAAGCTTCTCGAAAACTGCAGGAGCGGTTTACCGCTGAGAATTGTGTAGTGGTTTTTGGAACGATAACAGAACTTGGGAATGTACCGTCCGTAATATTCACGTGATAGATGTGCAGTCCCTCACTATAAGGCGTTCCTACACGTTTATTGCTTAAGAAAAAAAAATACCGCCCCTCCATTAAGAACCATTTTTCAATTTTTGTTCTTATTTTGCAAAGTTTAAACTCTTTTTTGTAATCTGTTTCTAAACGGTTAAAACTTCATCAAAGCTTTACCATTTAAGCGCGGTGGTCTATTTTCGATGGTTGCAAGAAGAGCAGAGGGGACCGTGTACTTGGCTTAGCCGCCACGTTAAAAAACGGCAGATCGTCTAACTTTTGTGAACACACCACTACTGCGTGGCTGATACGATACCGTAGTTTTGGCGCGTAAAACCCCACGTGATCGCTATCCATGAATTATGAGTTACGTTGTCCCGGTGGAACTTCGTGAGCATTCGTTCGCGAAATGTTTCAGTCGGTTAACTTCTTCTAGATGTTCAGCTGGCTAGTACTGTTAATCACTACTTACTAACAGTGAATTTACAACATTTCTAGTGGCATCATGTATAGGGCTAAGTACGCAGAGAACACAACTAGACACCGTTTATTTACTCTTCTTGTGATATACGCTTTTACACAGACTCATGGCCAAAGTGTCGACTAGGGCAAATGAACACCACACCTCCCCAACACAGGCAGACCGCGATGCAGAAAGCTGCCATGCTGTATCAATCCTGCGCGCACGTCTACACGCTAGACCGCAACCACATGGGAGAGGCACGGTCGCTTCTGGCAGACTTCGGCGTGCACTGGCCCGAGTTTAGCAGCACCTCGAGCCTTCTCCGCATCTTCTTTTCCATGGCTACCACCTGGAGCTGGGCGTGCGTCCTTCAGTTCGTTTTGCAGAGTAGCGGACACGTCACAGTGAGGCCCTCGCCCTTCTATCTCTCGATGTTATCTGGAAGGCAGCGACTGCTCGAGAAGGGGTGCCGACGAAGATCACTACCAGGTGTATTACGAACGAGCATGTGCGCCGCGTTTTGGTGGCGCCGGGGCACGAGCGTATTCGTACAAGAACTGAGAGTGCTAGAGGACAAGTGGTGCCCGTTCTGAGCGCTGTGCTCGCGACACCGAATCAACCACCCTGAAGAACAGCACCATCAACGTGATGGTGAACACTAGACCGATAATCCTATCCCGAGTCCTGTCTGGGATGAGCAGCGTACGTCAAAGCTTGAACTTATCCGAAGGCTCGATCTTGCTCGTGAGCATTGAGAACGTTCGATTTCTTCAAGAACTTCTTTGCCTTAGTCGTGGAATGAGACTGAAGCTGTCATGGCCTATTACCGTGGGCTGGGTTGTCGCGCAGGCTCTGTCCTTGATGAGTAGCTCGGGAGGCCGTCAAGAGGTACTTTATGAGCAACAAGACCTTAGCGAGTAAGGAACACGCGCT
>WOVY01003816.1:0-112487 GCA_013436015.1 Rhipicephalus annulatus
CCTCCTTTGGAGGCACTAGCTGCTCGTAGAAGCGCGGAATGGCCGGGAATTTTATGTCTCCTTGCTTCGCCGTCGTTCTTAACCCGGAAAGGTTCTGTGTTTAGGTAATTGCACGATGACGCCCGATTAGAGAGACTGTAATTTCATTTTCAGTTTTGGTTTTTTGCCTTTTATATCCTTTAATTGTTTTTGCACTATTATCCTTTTATTTATTATGCACTATTATTCAATTACACATTTTTGTGCAGATACAAGGCACTACATAATATTAGGCTACCCCGCAAATGCTTTAGCATAGAAAATATCGGTGTGGTAGTAAAGTTTCTGATACAAGAAAAATGGCCCTCACAGACTAAACCACTGTTGCCATAGAACCTCCCCAGCCTATGCTTGAATCGTTCTGCCCGTACTGGGCACGTGCCCAATGTGTAATTTACATGTTTACACACACACACAAAAATATTGTTGAGGTGGCAACACAAAATATTACATCTATGGCTGAACATCCAAGTCATCATGCCTTGTAGCGTACTTTGATTATACACGCATAAAGCAAGACAAAATTCACGTAAAATTTTTATTATTGCACTGCTTTCGTGACATGCAGATGCCCCCTTCTTGAACAACAGGCGTACATGGGAAATACAACAAACACGTAAAGTAAATGTGTCCGAGCTAATAAAGGCATCGAATTTCAAGAAGCACTCTATGTAGCAGACTAATGCATGTAAAGTGATATCACTCATTTGTGACTTTTTCCAATGAAGCTGTTGAAAAAAAACTGAACACACAGGCAACGAGCAGATTAAAGCCCAGATGGGCTACACAGGTGACAATGCTGATGAGACCAACGCAGAGATAACTAATGAAAGAGAAAGCAAGTAGAGAAGAATACGGCTTGCTACACTGATGACAGTGAGAAGAAAGCTTTTTACACAACGACTGCATAGGGGGGGGGCCCTGTAGCGCTATCATCACCATCATTTTTTCTTGATCACTGCGCCGCGCCTCTCGTGCAGCTGATGCTAGCTCGAGCTGAGCGAGGATTAGAACGAGCTTCTGGCCTGGCGGTTCGGGACGTAGACAGCCACCGCGGCTCCGCTTCAGGCCTAGAATAAAGTGGCGAGATCGGCACGGCCCCATCGGCCGCCTTCAACGTCGTCTCACGTCTCTTCTTCTCTCGTCGCTACATTGGTGACCCGGAGAACACGCCCTTTGCCGAACGGCCCGCTGCCATGTTCCCGCAACTCTGCCCCCAGTGCCGCCGTTCCAATCGACTTACCCCAAGGTATGTTTATGCAGCTTGACGCCGTTCTTGCGGCGAATGGCATGACGGACCAGCTGCTGATGCACGCCATTCTTCTCGACGCCCTTCCGGTAGAGTTGCGCCATCTCGCTGCCACTTCAAGCACCAGCCCGCAGCCTTACGATGCCCTCTGCACTGCGGTGCTCGCCCGCACCGGCAACACATACCGTCCGCTTCCGTTTACCCGCACCAGGCAGGCTTCCCAGGCGTCGCAGAGCAAGGTACGAACCGGTCTGCAGCCCTCCATTGACCGCTACCTTGGTACCCCGGTTTCGACTACTTCTACACCTGATCCGGTCGCAGAAACATCCACTCCTGCACCTGATCACGACCGCGAGGTAGAAGACTCCCCCACTGCGACTGACCTTCCCTCCGCGAGGTACATTCCCTCAGAGCCCCCGTGCGGAGCTTCATCACACGTACCTGCCACCTGCACGTTTTCCACGAAAGCGACGGCACGCGACACCGTGGCCCCACCAGACTCCATGACGACCTCGGCTGGGCCAGCTGACCTTCCTGCAGACTCCCCGCCTGTCCCGGCGCCTGTGGAGGCCGCGGCACCACTCGCACCGTGGACCCAGAGCCCACTGTGACACTCCACGCCATCAGTTTCCCCTGCACACCGGTGCCTGCTGCTCAGGGCCTCGTGGACTGCCGGCGCCTACTGACATCATTCTCGATGTGTCCTGTGGGGGTTCGGGCCCCTGGGCATGCACGGCTGGACGTGCGCACGGCTGGACGTGCGTGATGCTGTGGCGATGTCGGGGGGTCCCGAGGGCCGCACGCCTGGCTCACCGCGGGTGGAGCACACCGTGCGTGCCCCAACGGATGCACAGTTAGGCCATCCGCCTGCCACTGCGTGCGCGTGCTTGAGCATTTCGGCGCCGTCGACGGCCCACGACGGCTGTGACGCTGCATGCCCGCCGCTCGGTCTCGCATCACCGGACATCGGGTTTGGCTCGAACAGCGCGACGACTCATCGGCGTACGCCTACGCGTCGCGCGTCGTAAGAGGTCGGGGAAAGCGGTCTGTCAGTGCCCTTTGGGTCGGCTCGTTGTCACTGTAAACCATGTCGAACTTCGTCGGTCCAGAGGGCACCGTTTCAGACTTATCTGCACCCTGCTCGGCCGACCAGGTGGCCGCCGCGGCCGGTGATGTGCCACCGGAAGCGACGGTACCGGCACGGTGGGCGCACTGCCAGGGTTGACCGCACTCCCTGTCTTCGTTCCCACCAGCTCCAACGTGGAGGTAACGCTGGACCCTCTGGACTGGCCGTGCTGCGCTCACGCTGCAGTTCATTTTTTGAGCATCAGTGTCCGAGTGCGCGCGACAATCGGCCGCGCCGGGGTGGCCCGTGTGTGTTCTCGGCCCTTGGCCATTTTTCACCTTGTTGTTGGTGCTCGCTGTGGACAAGGGTGTCCCCTTCATCACGACCCTCGCCCGCTCCTCCAACAGCGTGCCTGCCTGGCCACCCTCGTCCGCTGCGCCAATCCCAGTGTCGCTGCCAGAGGACCGCTGCCTACTGAATGGCCCATAACGTTGACAACCTGGACTGGCCAAATGAACACTTTATGGATGGCCGTTCATGTATATAGCATTTGTCACTCTCTTTCTTTTTCACATGCCTTCAAATCGCGCAAGTAGTACTTTGACCACAGATACATACATGAACTAAAATATTGGGGAAATAAATCGATAAGAAAATCCCCCAAGCCCCACTGGGTTAATTTAAATTACCCCACTGAAAATTACATGACATTAGTCGAGAATAAAAACATGTCGTGAGCGACTGGCACAATGGAGAGCAACGTCTCAAGAGAAAGGTGCAATGTGAATGAAGCACACCAGTGTTCCTGATTTTGAATGCTTTTTTCGGGCCGGTACTGAGGAACAGCAAAAGAAAATGTTAGCATTAAAATATTTTACAGCTATTTTGAACACACTATAATGTAAATTATACAAATAAGCATCAATTTTCCTTTATCATCATTTTACGGCAATAAAGCTGCATAGAGTCCTTAACAAAGGCAGTCCTAAATTATGATTGAACGTACCACCCAAGTCGTTCAAGTGTCCTCACATAAAAAAAATTATCGCAGCTGCGTACGCTCTACTGTTCTAGCTCGCTGCTGAACTACTCCAAGTTTGCCGCAGCACAGGTTTTGCTTGCTGCCCCATTTACGCTGTGTTTATGCTGCTGCCTGAGGTAAATCTTTAGTCTTGTTCGGACATATTTTTGAGAAGCAGCTTCTCTACAGTAGGCTTGTGCAAACTGCAACATTCCAAGTGCATTTTTACACACTTCTGCAGGGCACTTAGAATGCTTGAAAATGGTTTTTTCACCTCCTTCATGACTTCACCCATTTCAGGAAAAGTTTTGAAGTTTTCTTCACAATCCATCAAAATTGTCATTACAGACATGCTCGGCTGGATGAGATTTCCGGCATTTTTTACGTATTCCTTCAACTGGATGAGGCTGCTGTATTTCCCAGGAGCACTGTCAGTCAGTACTACTGCTTTACAGCTTTTGCAGTTGTCTATAAACTTTAAGACAGACCTCAGAAGGAAACCACCGATGTACGCTACAATGTCGCACTCTGCTTCCGTCAGGCCAATCACAAACAAGTTCTCTAACTCCTCAGCCTGCTGAATGGGGTCTTCCTCTAGCTTTTTTAAGCTGGAAGCTTTTTCAAGCAAGTCAGCCAGATGACTGCTGTCGTCAATGTTGTAGCTCGAAGTCTTATGGGTGTGTACAAACTGGCTGACACAAATGGCCTTCAGTGCACATTTAACATCATACGCATTTGGAACTGGCTTCTTCAATCTCACAACTGAAAAAATGTTTTCTAGGCAATCTTGTATCAGCCTAGCAGTGAGGAGGTACAAGTACCCACGCCTCGCCTGAAGCTCCTCTGACAGGCGCAGCACAACAGTCGTCGACACCAAAAGACCGGCCTGCGATGGCTTCCAGTGTGCAGTTGCTCCCACGTTCATCCGAGTGAACGTAGCACATGCCAGCTGCAATGTACCAACTGCTTCCTGGTGCTTTTCGCGGTCAAATGACTTAAAGCAACGATGGGTTGTCGTGATGACATTAAAGTGTACCACTTAGTGACAAGGTCAAAAAACCAGGCAGTTGCTTCAGCTTCCGGCTTCAAGATCTTGAGCTTGATTAGGTGGGCAAACGTGACAGCAAGTGGGCTTCTGGAGGATCACCCTCTCACGAATTCAGCAGTGTCATGAGGAAGAGCATCTGGCTGTAAAACGGCTGCTGAAACATGAGCACTCAACTGAACACCGTTCTCAAATCTCGTTATGTCGCAAGGATCCATAGGCAGCTGTGGAATGTCTCCAGATGGGCAAACACGTTTGGTGTTAGAAGAATTCGCAGGTTTCATGGCAGAAGTGCGCTTCTTCGGGGACTTCCGGTGTTTTGGGAGCATCTGGAAAAAATTAAACATACGAACATTACTACAATAACATGCTTGCCTATGCAATCTCACTCAGCAAACAGTTCCAATACTCATTTTCCGCTTTGCAGACTAAAAATTACAAGCAAAATGTTATCATGCACTTTCTTGCATGGTCTGCAACCACACAAAGCATATTACTGTTCCTTATAGATGTTCGAGTAAAAAATAAGAGCGAAACGCCACAGTGAAATTGAGGCAATGCATTTAGATGAGCTTGTCTTTTCTCTGAATGACCCAAACTAGATTCACAAATTCAAAGGAAAATTAAATTTGTGTCCATATTACGGCTTGATATAACGAGTTCAGATATGTTCTTACCACGATAGGGAAAAAGAGTTGGGACAGCATCCGGCCTCAGCTTTTCAGTCCATCTTGTGGGTGCTGCTCAAAACTTGAATCTTAAAAATGTGCCTAGAATAAAAAAAGTCAATCTTAACAATATTTGAAAACCACATAATGGATTTGAGTTACTCGCTAGCGAGGCAGAATGCCTGCTTTCGTGCGTTTTTTATCTTTTGGAATGGAAATAATTGAAGTATGGGAATTTTTATGGGGCGGCTCGCCACAGAAATCTTTGCAGACTTTAGTGACCCCCTCCTACGCAGTTTGGCAGTGTTGCAAGAAAGAATCAATCATATATTCCACCCCCGCGCGGAATATCAGCACTCTGACACTCTTCCCGTCAGGGGACACCTTGTAAACAGGGTGGCTAGTTTTTCTAATGCAATCTGTCCTCCATCTTTCAGCAAATCTGATGTTACCTGATCCTCACCAGCAGCTTTGCCTCTTTGTATGCTTCGAAAGCTTTTTTTTTTTCTTATAGTATTAAGGTCGTGGTTGTCCCCGCTACTGTACAGATCTCTGTAAACTCCTCTCCGCTATTTAACTATCCTATCCATATTGGTAGTTATTTTGCCTTGTTTTATCCCTTAGTGCATACATCCGATTTTTCCTATCCCAAGTTTCCTCTTTACTGCTTTGACGCTTCCTCCGTTTTTCAGAGCGTGTTCAATTCTCTCCATGTTATACCTTCTTATATTGCATACCTTACGCTTATTAATCAACTTCGAAATCTCTGCCAATTCTATTTGTCTGTTGTACTTGAGACTCTCATGATTTGACGCTTCTTAATGAGATTCTTCGTTTCCTGGGAAAGCTTGCCAGTGTCCTGTCTCAACTACCCGGCCTCCAACTTCCACTGCACACTCCGTAATGATACTAGTCAGATTATCATTTATTGTATCTATGCTAAGGTTGGTTTCCTCACTAGGAGCCCAGTACTATTTATTTATTTTTATTTATTTATACAATACTGCAGACCCTATTTGGGTCCAAGCAGGAGGGCAAATACATGAATATAATATACACATACACACACACATATATACACACATATATATATACGCATATGCATATATACATGAACAGCAATCACAAAAAAAAATGAAAGGAGAAAGTCACGACTAAACAAGATGTACACTGAAAAAATACGAAAAACATAATCAATGAAAACAACGTCAGAAAGAGATAACAGAAGTAAGAACACATTGCATGCGCATAAACATTTGCCTATACCCCCGCAAGACACTTGAAATACAAAAAATAGAATTGAAATACAAAAAAAGGAGCACTAAAAATAAGAAATGAAAGATTAATCAACATGACAATGGCGAACATCAAGTAGATATATGTTCAATGGAGTCTGTGCTTATTAGTTGTGATAAATGCAGATTATTCCAATCGTTTATAGTGCGCGGAAAGAAAGAATATTTGAAAAGGTTAGTTCTGGTCTTATATGGTGTTAAAGAAAATTCGTGACGATGCCGTGTTCGACGTGCTGCAAGTGGTGTCAGATACGCGTGTGGGTTTAGAGAGAAAGAGTTGTTTTTCAGTTGGTAGAGAAGTTTTAGCCTGTGTATTTTCCTTCGAAGCTGAAGTGTCTGGATATTATGCTGTTTCATTAGGCTAGTGGGATAGTCAGTTATTCTGTATTTAGAGAAAATGAACCTAACTGCTCTGCGTTGAATCATCTCTAGAGCGTTTATGTTAGTTTTTGTGTAGGGATCCCATACGATGCTTGCATATTCTAGTTTCGGGCGAATGAGTGAAGTGTAGGCTAGCATTTTAGTAAAATGAGGAGTGTGCTTTAGTTTGTGCCTGAGGATACAGTTTTTTGAAGGAGGAGTTACATATGTTGGAAATGTGGTTATTCCAACTTAGGTCACTGGTTATCGTGATTCCAAGATACTTGTATTGGTTTACTTTGGTGAGCGGTGTAGATCCTAGGTTATAAGCAAACGACATCATATTGATTTTTTTTGTTATAGACATGTAGACTGTTTTTTCTTTGTTCAATTCCATACCCCATCGCCCGCACCACGACAAGATGTTTTGAAGGTTAGAATTAAGCATTAATTGATCATTAAGAGAACAAACTTCGTTAAACACTATACAATCGTCTGCGAATAGCCTAGTTTGAATAGGGGGAACAATTTCGTTAATGATGTCATTTATATATATTAGAAATAGTAAATGTCCCAAAACACTACCCTGGGGTACTCCAGACGTTACTGAAAGTTCATTAGAAGAGTAATTACCAATTGATACAAACTGTTTGCGATTATACAGATAAGCTGCTACCCAGTTAACTATATATGCGGGAAGGTTAATTGACTGCAGTTTTTCAATAAGTTTGCTGTGAGGAACAAGGTCAAACGCTTTCTTAAAGTCCAGAAATATCACGTCGATTTGGCTCGACTTGTCAAGTGTACTAGCAAAGTAGTGAATAATTGTCGTTAATTCTGTTACAGTCGATAACCCTTTGCGAAAACCATGCTGATGAGGAGAAAGTATATTGTTATCATTTAGAAACTTTGTTATTTCTTTAGCAATAATATGTTCAACTAATTTGCAGCACGTGGACGTTAATGAAATGGGTCGATAATTGGTTACTTGTGCTGTGTTGCCCTTTTTCGGAATGGGAACGACACGCGCAGTTAGCCAATCTGCAGGAAGAATAGCTGACAACGAGGAACGAAAAATGATTACCAGAAAGGGGGCTAACGCTTCAGCATATCTGCGCGGAAAGGCATTCGGTATGTTGTCTGGTCCTGGAGATGATTTAATTTTAAGGTTCAGTAACATTGATACCACACCTGGTTGTGATACAATATCAGTGTTCGAGTCACATGGCAAGCGATTAGGGTTTACAATGGTATTAGAACTAGAAAATACACTTTGAAAATAATGATTAAAGCGCTCTGCGAAACATTGCTTATCGACAACGACGAGGTCTTCGTGAACGATTTGGTCGATTGAGTTTGTTTTCCTGCTTATAAAAGACCAAAATTTTTGGGTTGCCGTGCGAACGAAGTTTGGCAACGTGTGCTGGAAATACCAGCGCTTAGCTAGCTGTACTTCAAGGTTTAATTTATCTTGCATTTGGTGAATAATCACACGGGAGGCTTGCCGTCGCCTTAGGTGCTTCACTTTCCTTTTGAGGTGCAAGATTTCTCTCGTTATCCAAGGAGTAGTTGTCGATGCTTATTTAGTTTTGTTGGGAATAAAGTTGCTAAGACAGTAAGCAATAATTTGTTTCAACTCATCCCAAAGTACAGCAGTATTGTTGCTTTGAAAATTTTCAAGGCATAGTTCCAGATAATCCAAAACACTTTCATCTCTGGCACAAGAGAAATCATTAACAGTTATCGTTTTACATTTGCTGGTGTTAGGTACCTTCAAAGAAAAAGAACAGTATACTAAATTGTGATCAGAAATTCCGGGATCAACCGATACAGAAAAGTTTTCTAATGAACGACTAATAAACACAAGGTCCTGTATGGATGCTGACATACCACAGGTGCGCGTTGGTTGTTTTGAAGCAAGACTGAATTTCTGTATTTTCCCTCTCACTGCTAGCTCATTGATTGGCTTCTTGCGAATCAGTTTCTGTCGTTCCTTCTTCAAGTCTAGGCGAATTCGTGACCGCACCAATCTATGGTCACTGCTTCGTACCTTGCGGTTTCCTCCTTTTCGGTAGAAGGTATTCAAAATCCACAAATTACTGCGTTCTGCGAATTCTACTGGTAGCTCTCCTCTGGCGTTTCTAGTTCCGATGCCATAATCTCCTACTGCATGGTCTCCAGCCTGCTTCTTCCCTACCTTTGCATCATGTCTCCCATCAGTATAATATACTGTGTTTTTACCTTACTCGTTGCCGATTCCACGTCTTCATAGAAGCTTTCGACTGAAGCGTTCATGGCTGGATGTAGGCGTGCAAGCCTGTACCACCTTCATCTTGTATCTTTTATTCAGTTTAATTACGATACCTACCAAGCTTTCATTAATGCTATAGTATTCCTCTATGTGGCCAGCTATGTTTCTGTGAATTGGGAACCCCACTCCCAGTTCTCTTCTGTCAGCCAAGCCCCAATAGCAAAGGACGTGTCCATTCTGTAGCACCGTATAGGCCTCATCTGTCCTCCTAACCTCACTGAGCCCAATTATATTCCATTTAACACCCTCTAGCTCCTCGAATAGTACAGCTAGACTTCCCTCACTAGATGAGGTTCTAGGGTTAAACGTTGCCAAGTTGAGGTTCCAATGGCGGCCTGTCCGGATCCAGAGATTCTTAGCACCCTCTGCTGCGTTGCAGATCTGACCGCCGCCGTGGTCAGTTGCTTCGCAGCTTCTGGGGACTGAGGGCCATGAGTTATTTGACGTATGCATGTGGGAGGTAGTGGCCAGATCCTGCACCACGGTGGCCAATCCTTCTCTGGTGAGGGAGTGTGTTCCCGGCGATGGTTACTGGTGAGGCCGCACCCCAGGCCTCTTAATGCAGTTCCATGACCACGCGGATTTTTTTTTTCATCCTGTTGGGAGCTGCGTGGCACCGGGATTTGAGCCACGGGCCTTTTGCATGCGAGGCGGATGCTCTGACCACTACGCCATCGTCAATGCCCTCTGTGCCCATCGTCAATGCCCATCATCAACTGTTCACTGTGTACTTATAGCAACTACTGGTGTCTGCAGATGAATGTCACATATGTACGTTTTTTACAGTTGTTAATGAACCTCATTATCCATGCACTATCTCTCAATGTGGTTGAAAGTAAATAACCTGTAGGCACTGCGCCAACAAAAGTAAAAGTTTAAAAAGAAAAAAAAAACCCAGAAAAAGGACAATTAGGCTCCCACACGGAAGCCTTGTTCACAATGAAGTGAAAGCATGTGTAAAGCAGTTCGCCTTATGTATGATTCAATATATCACGCAGGCAGCGTGCATATACTGATGGCAGATTACTATCGCTCCTGTTTAAAGTGCTTGGAGTGGTTTGTATCACGAGTGCCTCAAGATAAAGGTGCCATGATAGTCCTTTTTCTCTAGCGAGAACACGTGCCTTGCCCCAATCGATTGTGTGACCACCTGACGCATGCTCGGCCAAGGCACTGGATTTAACATTTCCTTTCTTAACATCGTAAATGTGCTGATTGAGGCGCCGTTCAAAGTCACCACTTTCACCGATATACCTATAGTCACAATCTGCGCAAAGGACGGCGTACACCACACCACGGAACTTCACTTTGGCTAATCTGTCTTTCTTATTTAAAAGCGATTGTCATAGCTTTTGGTCCGGGACATGTGCCACATAAACGCCGAAGATGTGCCACAGGAATGCAGAATATGGCCGACGGCTTCGCTTATGGAGGGAATATACGGTATTCCCGCACGCTTTTCACCAAATGCAGCAGAGGGCAATTGTGCACGTGCGATTTGTCGTTCACCGGTACTTAGCTACAAAGCAGAAACCTGGAGACTTACAAGGAGGGTTCAGCTTGAATTGAGGACGACGCAGCGAGCAATGGAAAGAAAAATGGTAGGTGTAACTTTAAGAGACAAGAAGAGAGCTGAGTGGATTAGAGAACAAACGGTGGTTAAGGATATCATAGCTGAAACCAGAAGAAGAAATGGACATGGGCCGGGCATGTAGCGCGTAGACAGGATAACCGCTGGTCGTTAAGGGTAACTAACTGGATTCCTAGAGAAGGCAAGCGGGTTAGGGGGAGACAGAAGGTTAGGTAGGCAGATGAGATTAAGAGGTTTGCGGGTATAAATTGGCAGCAGCAAGCACAGGACCGGGTTAACTGGCGGAACATGGGAGAGGCCTTTGTCCTGCAGTGGACGTAGTCAGGCTGCTGCTGCTGCTGATGATGATGATTTGGCGTTCAACAGCGTTCAAGAAGGAATTTAGACAGCCACAGGCCAACAATTCACGTTGCACCAAGTGTACCTCGACTGCGTAGTCTTCTTTTCTTGTGCAGATTTTCTGCGCGCGTCGTAGAAGTGTAGAAACCACGGCTATTTTGTGAGAAGCGGGCTGCATGCTATCAAAGTGCAAGTAACAACCTGTGTGGGTCGTCTACCTGAACACGCCAAACGACAAAATGGGCCCTTTTCTTTCAATGAACATATCAAGGAATGTGAGCTTTCCTTCGACTTCCATCTCCACCGTGAATTGAATTGCTGCTTCCATGCTGTTCAGGTGTGAAATTAACGCCTGAACCACCTCGTGGTGAATGATGTAAAAAAATGTCGTCTGCATAGCGGAAAAACATTTTCGGAGCTTGACTGAATGAGGAGAGGACTCGGCTTTTAATCCCTTTCATAGTCAAATTAGCAGCGGTCACTGATATAGAAGCACTCTTAGCCGTACCATGGATATGTTTGTACAACTTGTTTTCAAAAGTAAAATACGTATTTGACAAACAGAACCGTAAAAGCCGAACTAAGTCCGGTATGTCCACTGGCGATCTTTCCGCTAGATTTGCATCCAACACCAAAGCTGTCCTGCTCACATCCACAGCCAGTTCTGCGGGCACCCTGGTAAAAAGAGATTTCACGTCAAAGGACACTAAAATATCATTTTCATC
The DNA here is from genome assembly GCA_013436015.1 of Rhipicephalus annulatus. Taxonomy (NCBI): domain Eukaryota; kingdom Metazoa; phylum Arthropoda; class Arachnida; order Ixodida; family Ixodidae; genus Rhipicephalus; species Rhipicephalus annulatus. The sequence continues at coordinate 11,710 of WOVY01003816.1, forward strand.
GAGGACGACGTCACGGACTTTGTCCATTAAGCGGTATGAGTTTCGGATGTGGATGCCACGGTGTCCTACAAGGGGTGAAATGACATGATGCAGAAATGCTGATAGCTTGTGCAGGGATGAGCATGTAGAATCCACAATTGAGCGCATAGAAGCACCTGGTTTGTGGACCTTGGGCAGGCCGTACAAAGCTGGTGCTGAACATTTGTGACAAAGTAAGGTGAAGTACAGTGACTTGCGTTCAGGGAGAACCACACGGAAGACATCCGCCAAGAGTTTTTGGAAGTCTTTTTTACACCTTGGGCATCAGATCACGGTCCAGAGGCACGTACGTGTTTGTATCCTGAAACAGCGTCAACATCTTCTGCGAGTAGTCGGTTCTAACAGAACAGTTGCGTTTCCCTTGTCGGCGGGAAGGATCACAAGCTCACGGTTGCCGCGAAGCCTCCTGACTGCTTGATGCTCCTATGAAGATAAGGAGGACGACGGGGATGCCCGGAGTCTCGAAACAACCGACACCACGTGTGTGCGAGCCTCATTACGCTGAGCGGGGTCAACTTTACTGACGGTGTTCTCTACAGCACATACAAACTTCTTTTTGTCCGTTGATGCTCCCATGTTGAAGTTGAGTCTGAGGCTAAAGACAGAAAGTTCAACCTCGTCTGGTTTATACGAAGAAATGTTTAGAACCGTGCATTTTGCTGCTTTGCGTTGAATGCCGCCTTGCAGAACTTGAAGTCTACAAATCTTGTTTTTGTGCACTAGTTCATCCTTTAGTGGGCAAAGACTTGCTTGAAAATGAGCATGCAGCTGTATGCTTGCGAGCTCGTTCGGCAAGTGACACTCAAGGTGACGACGAGCAAAGAAGGCTTGGTTTTCTAGAACTCTGACCTTTTCTCGACAGTCTTGAATTTGTGCCTGTAGGAGTTGAAGTTCAGCCTTGGTGACCACGCTGAGACCAAATGGCGTCTTTACTGGTCTTCCCAGCCGCAGCGAATGGGGATCAGGCCCAGGGTCTTGCGTTTTAAGTTGAACTTGAGATGACCCTGGAATGCTGCCACTCGTGTCCACAAAGACACAAAATGGCGAATCTGCTGAACGAAGGGTTGGCCGTAAGCCTGACGAAGGTTGATGAAGTTTAAAGTTTGAAGATTAAAGTTTGATGAAAGTCCGTCTGGTCGGGATGATACATGGTTGGAGGTAAAAAACCTGGAGGCACTGCACCAACTAAAGTAAAAGTTTAAAAAGAAAAAAAACACAGAAAAAAGACTTTTTGGCTCTCATACAGCCCTTGTTCACAGTGAAATGAAAACATGTGTAAAGCAGTTCGCCTTATGTGTGTTTCAATACATCACGCAGACAGCATGCATATACTGACGGCAGATCACCATCGCTCCTGTTTAAAATGCGCGGAGTAGTTTCTATCACGAGTGACTCAAGATAAAGACGCTGTGGCAGTCTTTTTCTCTAGCGAGAATAAGTGTCTTCCCCCAATCAATTGTGTGACCACCTGACGCATGCTTGGCCAAGGCACTGGATTTAACATTTTCTTTTTTAACATCGTAAATGTGCTGTTTGAGGCGCCGCTCAAAGTCGCCACTTTCACTGATATCGACATCGTCGTGCATAGCTGATGTATTGTCTGCCTGCAGCAATGGAGTCCTTTGGCACACCTCTGTCAACAGTCTCACGGGTTGCCTCCGCTTTTCTTCATCGATTAGCAAATCGTGGCGAGCAGTGCCCTCTTTCATTGCAGGCCATACATACGGCATATCAGCCAACCAGTCCGGTCCGTTCCTCCATAGCCTACCGTATTTTTGCGCGTATAACCCGCCCCTGCATATAATCCGCACCCCCACTTTCAGCTCACCGAGAAAGAAAAAAAAAAAAATCCTCGCGTATTGCCCGCACAATTGATATACAGGAAAGGCTGTACAAAAGCTACTGCTAAAGCAACATAGCACATATGTAGACAGAAAAAGCTTTATTTATCAAGCAGAATACGCAGTCTGCAAGGCCAGTCACAATTCACTCACTGTCGCTGCTCTCGCTAGAGCTATCACTTGAGCCGTAGTCCTCACTGTTATGCACAAGGTCGTCTTCGGTTTCATCCATGTTGTTTGTGATGCAGCATTTCTTGAAACTTTTTCGCACCATCTCACCTGAAGTGGCCTTCCATGCCTCGACAATCCAACTCGTCCTGTTGGCGTCAAGTCGTGGAGGTCTTCAGCCATCCACTCGGCGTAATAGCGCTTGACATGCGCTTTGAAGGGCTTGTTAAGCGACACATCTAGAGGCTGCAACATTGACGTCATTCCACCTGGTATAACAACTAAGTCGGTGCCGTTGCGTGAAAGGCGGTCCTTCACTTTGATTCTGTGGCCGCAGAACGAGTCAAGAACGAGCATAGACCTCTTTGCGAGCATCGCACCAGGCCTCTTCTCCCATACCGTCTTGATCCACTCCACAAACAAGTTACTGTTCATCCACGCGTTCTCGTGTGCGCGCACCACCACACCGGCAGGCAAATGAATCTTTGGTAGAGTTTTACTTTTCAAGATGACGTACGGTCGCAGTTGCGTGCCGTCGGCGAGGGCACAAAGCAAGACTGTGATGCGCAGTTTCGTATTTCCGCCGATCAGCATGCTCACCAAACTGCTGCCCGTCTTCTCAATCGTTGTGTCCAACGGCATTTCAAAATGCCGTTGGACACAACGGCATTTGAAACGCAGGAGTTTCATCCGCAACGCAGGAGTTTCATCCGCGTTGCCACAACGCAGGAGTTTCATCCGCGTTGCCGATTTGCGAGAAAATGTAATTGTGCTGCTTTCGCAAGCCAATTGCATATCTCTGGTACTTGGGCAGCTTCTCCTCATAAGAAGCCGGCAAGCATTGACATATTGTAGTCCGCCGTCTGATTGAGAGCCCTTGCCACTTCATAAAGCGGTGCAGCCATCTGCGGCTCGCACGGAACTCGTGAGGTAGGCCTAGCTCCCTCGAAAGTCGCCGCGCTTCCACTTGGGCCATCTTGGTCGATACGGCGTGATGTGAGACCCCTGCTTCTCACATCTTCGATGAACTTTACTTGCTCCGCCTCCAGCTCAGGGTAGGCACCGGTCTTGGGGCCACGAAATGACCTACGGTCGCGGTGCGCGGCTTGTAGGCTCTCTTCTTTCTCCACAGTCGCACGCAGGACTCGTCCACATCGTGCCGTCTTCCAGCTTCGCGATTTCCGAATTCCTCGGCGACGCCGATGATCTTAAGCTTTTGCGGTGCCGTGAAGGACTGCCGCCGTACGCTACTCGTGGTGATAGAACAGATCGACTTGGGCTTGGCTAACGGGTCGAGATGTGGAGAACTAGCGGTATTAGTGAGGTAAAGAGCGCTCACACTCGGCGACAACTTGACAGCACTACCCCTTCTAGTACACTGTAACAGCACCCTGGAAACAACAGAACCGAAATGCATGCCTGCTACCGTGTCAAAAAGTAGTACATAAATTTACTGATAATATCTTAATCGGCACTATATCTCATTTGCCTTGCTGAAATAAATACTGCTTTATTTATTATGGAACTCAAACTGTTGCGGGAAGTCGTAGGTAAGATACAGGTATCGTTCACTTTGCAAAAATGCCTTCCTTTTCTTTCTATTTCTTAGACAGCACCACCTTTTCGGCAAGCCCTTTCCAAAAGTAAACATGGTGTCTGTGACGTAGGGAGATGTGGAAGGTCAATGAGCGGCCGCGAACTTCCAAAAAATATACTTGTGGTGTGACAGTGAGATTTTTGGTGTGACAGTGTGGTGTGACAGTGAGAATTGTCTCTCCCCAAATGTTTTTCTAAACGCTTCAACGATGCAAGCAAGCGAAACCAAAATCGGCTGCAAGCTGCCGTGCTACTTGCGGAGCAACACGAATTTGCGGAAACCGCCTCGCTAGCCTTCGCTACACTGTTAAGGGGCTTCACAGCACAACACGCATTTCTTTATTCTTTATTCGGTGAGTGCCCCGCTTTGCTCAAAAAGGCGTTACAGCAGGGGGGTTACAGACTGGAATAAAACAATTCTTCGTTTATACAGCACACTTGCTTGTCTTGCAGCCGGTTCCAATCTCTAATGGTCATCACAAAAAAGGAATTGTAAAACATGGTCGTTCTTGCTCGATACTCTTTCACTTTGCGTCGGTGGCCATGTCGACTAGATATGTAGCTGGGTTCACTGAAATAGTTATGACGGTCAATCCCAGTCCGCCATGAAAAACAGAAAAGAAAAACTTCAAACGCAGTTTTTTCCTGCGTAAAGAAAGCAATTCCCAACCCAATTCAGCTTTCATAGCAGTGCAGCTGTCTCTCCGCTCGTACCGCCCTAAAACAAACCGCGCAGCTCTGTTTTGTATTTTTTCAAGCTTATCAATCAAGTTCGCCTGCATCGGGTCCCACACAGGACATGCGTATTCTAAAATCGGTCTAATACATGTGAGATAGGCTGTATTTTTTAATGTTCGCGGTGCCAATCTTAGGTTCCTCTGAATGAAGTTTAGAGCCCTTGCCGCTTTGCCAGCAACGTGATCAACATTGGCATTCCATGAGCAGTCATGCTACAAAACAACGCCAAGACATTTGCATGTTGGTTCGGTAATAACAGTATGCGTATCTATGGTGTACGCCGTTGCTATTGGTTTCTTTTTTTTTGGAAACACGCATATGAATGCACTTTTTGGGGTTTAGCGTCATTTGCCACTTCTGGCACCACTGTAGAATACAATCCAAATCGTTCTGCAAATAAGCACAGTCACCTTCGTTCTGAACCTGTCGATATAACACACAATCGTCGGCAAATAAACGCATGCGCCACGAAATACCCACAGAAATATCATTTACAAAAATAAGAAATAAGAGAGGCCCAAGGACAGAGCCTTGGGGCACGCCTGATGTAACGTTAACATAGGATGAACACTTCCCATTTAAAAGAACGCATTGACGTCTGTTCAGCAAGTAATTGGTTATCCAGATGAACACATTTGAGTCGAAATTTAGAGTCTGTAATTTAGCCAGGAGAAGGGAGTGTGACACGGTGTCAAAGGCCTTTCGAAAATCTAAAAACACACAATCTGTTTGTCCACCTTCATCAACGTTGGAAGCCAGCTCGTGAAAGAACTCTACAAGTTGCGTCGTACAAGAGAAACCTTTATGAAAACCGTGCTGCTCATTTATTAATACATTATTAGCAGTAAGATGGGTAAATATGTGCTTGGATAAAATGTGCTCGAAAATTTTGCATGCCACTGACGTCAATGAAATGGGTCGGTAATTTGTTACATCTTTTTTTGAGCCACCCTTATGAACCGGAACAACATGAGAAATTTTCCAATCTTCGGGTAGAGTTCCCGTTGAAAGGGATTTTGAATAAATTATATAGAGGTAAAGGGAAATTGGCAGTGCACATCGCTTTAGAATACGAGGAGAGATGCCATCAGGACCAACTGCTTTGGATTCATCTTGGTTTTCTAGAAGAGAACATATGCCACGGACACTAAGTTCTACCGGTGGCATCAGCGGAATCGTGGTTGGGTGTGGTTTTGAAGGAACGTCAAGCTTGGGCAAGAACACAGACTGGAAATATTTGTTTAAACAGGTAGCTTTTGCTTCCTCATCAACCACAACCATATCATTAAGGTTTAGTTCAGCCACTCCAACATGATCAGACCCACACTCTTTGATATAATGCCAGAAACACTTTGAATTAGTTTTCATTTTATTGCTGAGCCCTTCGAAATATTTCGTTTTTGCGCTTTCCACACATGATTTATACTGCTCCGTTAATGCTTGTAATTCTTTCACGTGGTCACTGCTTCCAGATTTCTTTAATTTACCAAAAACCCGTCGCCTTTTCCGGATTAATCTCAAAATACCGGACGTCATCCATAGCTTCTTGCGTTTACGAAGCTTTCCGGCTTGTTTCGCAGGTATATACTTATCTACGAGTGCTAACAACTTGTCCTTAAAGCTAAGCCATAAATCATTCATACTGTAGTGTTCAGCTAGGCATTCAAACACGGGCAAATAATCTTCTAGCTTTTGGACTATTCTTGTGTAGTCACCCCTACTGAACAGAAAAACCTTTCTTGCCGCACTATTTGAGGTGTTTTTACATTCTTTTTTGATTTCTGCAACAACAGCCATGTGGTCGCTGATTCCTGGAATAACATTGACATTATTCACCAAACTGGGTGAATTTGAGAACACAAGGTCAAGAAGGTTATGATTTGTAGTTGGGCAAGTAACAAACTGGGTAAGGCCGTAGTTGTCTATTATATTTTTCATTTCTATGTTTGCGCGGCACCCAGTGCCTCGTACGCATATTCCATCATGCCATTCTAAGTCTGGCAAATTAAAATCCCCAGCAAGAAGGAATGTTCGGTTTGAAACTTCCGAGATAATCTCATTTAACGACTGAAGTGTTTTGTAGTCCGAGTTTGGGGGTCGATAAAATGCACCTACAGCGAATGAAGAATTATCATCTAGGGTAATCGTGCACCAAACAGATTCAATATCACACTGAATGTCGAGGGCAGCAGATTTCAAAGAACTTCGCACAAGTAAGAATACACCGCCCCCATGGCTTGGTCTATCTTTGCGGTACGCGACAAAGTCACTTGGAAATACTTCACAGTCGCTGATATCACGGTGCAGCCATGATTCCGTTCCGATAACTACGTCAGCTTTAACAGACTCGATAAGCCCCGCCAATTCGTCCGTCTTTTTCGTTATGCTTCTACAATTTATTAAAACAGCGACGAAGCTGTATCGGGCGTGTTTTTTTTCAGGTGCGCGTCATTTTTTTGGCAATGGAACGACTTCCTTCTTCTCGTCATCCTATACGTACGTTTTTTCATCAAGGGAAAGCTTCTCAAAGTTCAGTCTTACTTTTGTGCTCTCACTTTTGTGGGCTTTACCGTATTCCCATAACCGCTTTCGCACTTCCCGAGTAGCTGGCGCAAAATCCTGATCAATGCTGAAACCTGACCCCTTCAATTTTTTTTTTGCGTTGGACAAAATTTCTTGCCTTTCTTTGTACGAAGCGAAATTTGCGATGATAGGTCGCTTTTTTTGTTCTCGGTATACACCAATGCGATGTGCCCTTTCTAACGATGCCACTTCGATTCCAAGCTTGTCGCCAACGATTTTTTTTATCAATTCCTGGGATTCGTCCCATGTTTCTTTTTTATTGTCATCTACTCCATAAAACAAAAGGTTTTGTCTACGACTTCTGTTTTCCAGGTCAACGTTCTTAGCCTGCAAATTCCTCAACTCTTTCTGCAGAATCGAAATGTCATTCTTATGCTCTGTAACTATTTTGCCTAAGTCTTCGACTTGCTTCTTAGTTGCTCCAAGGCTGTCCTTTATGTCTGCTATCATTCCCTCATGCTTCGCGATCTGGGATTCAATAGAATCTAGCTTATTTAGGATTTCAGTCTGCCCTTTTTGCAGGCTTTGTAAGATATCCATTTCAACCGGGCCCGGGTTAAGTTCCACATCGTCGGAAAGCAACAACAGTAGGAACAAATAAAACGCCCTTTTAGCAAACAGAATAGACGTTCTTCGAGGCGCTCGCGCTCTTTTACGACAATGAGCATCAGCAAATGCCAAAGTGGGAGGAGCCGGCAACGCACACAATAGCCGAGAAGCCCGAATGGGATAATGCAAACCAACCTGCGTGAACAATAGGGAAATCAGCTGCATGTCCGCCAGCGTGCCAGCTCCAAATCCCACGAGGCAGAAGCGTTGCTCCTCTATATAGGGTTCATTTTGGTCACATGGGCGCCAATGTCCGTAGGTGATTGGTCGATGGCAATCACTGAAGTTCCGTCACGTGCCGAGCTCGTCATCGAAGATAGCGGGCTCGGAATTCGTGGCGTGGTCCGACAAGGCGTGGGATGCGATACTCGCCGAAGATGACAGCACTGCTGAAGCTTGGTTTTGGCCAGAGTGTAGATCTGCGCTGCCGACAATCGCAGCGAGCCAGAAGGCAAATCCAAACCTTGCGAAAACCTGCGTGAACAACAGGGAAATCAGCTGCATGTCCGCCAGCGTGCCGGCTCCAAATCCCACGAGGCAGAAGCGTTGCTCGTCTATATAGGGTTCATTTTGGTCACATGGGCGCCAATGTCCGTAGGTGATTGGTCGATGGCAATCACTGAAGTTCCGCCACGCGCCGAGCTCGTCATCGAAGATAGCGGGCTCGGAATTCGTGGCGTGGTCCGACAAGGCGTGGGATGCGATACTCGCCGAAGATGACAGCACCGCTGAAGCTTGGTTTTGGCCAGAGTGTAGATCTGCGCTGCCGACAATCGCAGCGAGCCAGAAGGCAAATCCAAAACTTGCGAAAACCTGCGTGAACAACAGGGAAATCAGCTGCATGTCCACCAGCGTGCCGGCTCCAAATCCTCACAGCATTGCTGTGAAGCAGCACTATAGGAAAAACCCCGCCTATAATTCGCACCTCCACTTTGCCACTGAAATTTTTGGGTTTTTGGTGTGGGTTATTCACGCGAAAATATGGTACTTTCACGCAGAGAACTAGCCGTTATACCCCTTGTCAGGCAGTCAGCGGGGTTATCTTTTCCTGGACAATGCCTCCATTTCTCTGGACTGCTCAAACCTTGCATTTCCCTGACGCGGTTCTCTACGAATTTTTTGGCTATGCTCTTAATCCAAAAGAGTGTTATGGTGGAGTCTGACCACTGACACACTGGGACGGGTCGGCCTATTACACCTTGTAGGTAAACAGCCATTTGAGCCCCAAATATGGCTGCCATCAACACAAGTCGAGGGAAAGACATCGTCTTGAGGGAAGTCCCTCCGGATTTGGCAAAGATGAAATTTGCACTCACCTCTTCGCTGTCTTTTTCTGTTCGGAGATAAGCGCAGGCACCGTATGCTCTCGGGCTTGAATCACAGAAGATGTGGAGCTCCCATGAAGCTGTTTGACTGGGCGCAATGCAGCGAGGGAACCAGAGCTCTCGTAGGCTGTGGATGTCCTTACACCAATCTTTCTATATTTTTGCCTGGTCTTCGGGAAGCTGTTGATCCCATACCAGTCCTCTCTCCCAAAGTTTCTGTAAGAGCACCTTAGCTGTCACCATGAACGAGGGGAATAATCCCAAAGGATCAAACACTCGGACAGACGCCTGTAGCACAATTCGCTTTGAGCTTACACCCGTGTTTCTTTATTCATTTATTGAGAGAGAGAGAAATATTCTAATGGGAAGCTGGAGAGGTTTGCCTGGTTTTTCACCTGACAGGCTACTCCAGTTGCGGGTTGATGACAGTGACATATACAACGATAAACACACAACACATACAGTTACATACACGCATAATAGTCACATAACACATAAAGTCTCTCACATGCACTGCACAATTTACGTTTCGTTCAAGCCTGTGGCCCGTAAGAACGTCAGTAGTGCTTTTGTAGAGTCTAATGCACTGGAGGTGTTCTGCCATGGGCCTAGAATGTTTAACTCCAAATTTGTGTCCTGTTGCATTTTTAAGCCCTTCTTCAGAGACTGTCTCTCTGATGTGTATTTCTTACACTCACAGAGGAGATGTTTGATGTCTTCAATGACGTTACATTGGGCACAAAATGCTTAGTTCGACAGTTCAATTTTGTTCCTGAAGTAGTTCGTATATACTACGTTTAATCAAATGCAGTGTAAGCAAGTTTCTTCTTGCCTGTTGAGATTTCGCGGCATCCTGGAGTCACACATGATGGATCAATCTTGTACAGAGGCCCATACTGTTGGCCTCAACATCAATGGTGCCTCAACATCAATAACAACTAGAAAGGGCCTCAACATCAATAACCTTTCCCGTGTCAACAGAAATCACAGACACACAACCGTTCAAAGATGAATGGCCACGCTTCTGCCACGTGCCATCACCTGAAACACCACACTCGGCACTCCCCACAACACGACGAACTTCCACAGAAGCGTCAGTCATCGACTTCGACGCCATTTCCCCTGCCGCTGCAGAAGGCCGAGATGACAATTTGTCATAGGCGGAGTGACGTGAAGGAGCAGGCATGTTCATCACTTTGGAAAAAGTTTTCGCACCAACGTGCCTTTTTCCTAACTGGCGCATCGCGTAAACCAGATGTAAATTGTTCTCATTGGCACGACCCACCTTTCTCGACGTATGAAATGGGCGCTTGAACCCACAGTCGGTACACACAACTGCACAAGCCGAGCATATCGCTTGGTGAGAGCGTTCCTCGAGCTTCAGTATTGTATTCATGTATTCGGAACATGCCTGCGATGAAAACACTGAAGAATACCTATGTCCATTATCCTGTTCACTTGGAGCGCAGAATTCTCTAGTGAAGCCTGGTACGCCTTGTTTATATTCCCAAGCTTCTTCGCGGTCGCCGAAATACCGGCGTCTGTGTCAGTAGACAGCCTCGTTGTTGTGTAGCGATTTCCAGCAAAATTCCTCTTCCTCGTCTTCTGTGTTCTGCACTTCCCCATGCTGGTCATAGTATGGTCCAGGTGGCCTAAGGATACAGCCCTAGTAGCGTTGACACGTGGAACAAAGGCAGAACGAAGCCTGACGTAGTCTGACCAAAGCAAACAACAAAAATTCCTACGAGCATCGTGCGTCCGCTTTGTGGCTGTTGTTAAAGATTAACGAAGACTTTTAAACACAAAGTTGTATTTAATGACATCATCTTATATAACAGTCATAATAAAATGCATAAAGTATTTTGAATAGATAGACGAAACAACCCTTGCTTTTGAAAGCGATTTTTCGAAACCGAAACTACAGTTCGAAATGTGGTTTCGGTTTCGCTATAGGAGCATAGGGTATAGAAAACTCACTGTAACTCGCAAACTAATGATGCTAGGAAGATAATTTTTGTTGCAACATATATATGAATGTTTGGGCGTGCAAGAAAAACAAAACCCTAAAAATTTATTTCGCGAAAAAAAAAAGAAGACTTTTGAAGGTGGCCTACCACCTTAAGGGCTCGTTTTTCCGTGTTTTTACACAATATAATGAGATCTAACAGGTAATGATGCCAAGGAAAGTATAGGGGAAGATATTAGACCGAATTGTAATGTAAATGTGAAGAAAAAAAAGTGGGTGAAAAGATAACCTGCCGTGGGCAGGATCCGAACCTGCAACCTTCGAATGACGCGTTCAATGCTCTACCACTGAGCTACCACAACAGCCATCCTCCCAGCCACTTTATTGGGGTTATATGTGAATTAAACGTGGGAGTGTCAGTCAGCGCCACCAGTAGCCATGGCGACGAATATGGCACACTCTTTTGAGCCTATTTGGCATAACGAAGCACGTGAGCTTCTTACGAGTGGGCAGCTGACCAATAGTCCCTCGTATACAAACTAAAGGCACTAAGTCTGCCAGTACAAGACACTCGATAATGAATTCAGAAATATATATATATATATATATATATATATATATATATATATATATATATATATATGCCAAGTAATTTTTCTGTGAGATTTAGACATTTCAGAATCTTTGCTCAGCTTTATACAATCTTAAATGAGAGAGGGTGCGTAGCAAAAAAAAAATTAAACAGAGAAGAAGGAAAGAAAAAATAAAAAATGCAATGACAACATGAGGTGGAGTTCCCCGGCTGCCCCCTTCCATTCCCTTTCTTTTTACGATCTCTCTCTCTCCCTCCTTTTTTATTATTTTTTCTTCAGTTTTTTCTGACGTTTACCTTTAGGATTTCTGCGGTCTGTGTATCCTTCCTTCCACTAACGTATTGTTCCCGATCAGACGGCGCCGCATGGCTCTGGCGGTTCGGTGTGGGGAAAAAGAGCTTTTTTAAAAAGTTTGAGTCTTTAACTACTCAGCGCCTCGTGCGCATCTCGTTGTTGAAAGAGGGGCGCATTGCCGCAGAGACCGGCAAGCGGGTACAATGTCAATTCTGGCCCGCTTCTGGATTATGCATGCAGTAGGGGCCTGCCAATTGGGCACAGGGTTGCTGTTGGGCATGTCATGCTTGGCACAATTGATTAGATAGTAAGGTAGAAACAGAAAAAGATGACAGCTGTACTTAGGAAGAGCAGTTAGACTTGGAAGTATTTTCAATTGTCCAGTGCCCGTCACAGGTGCAGTGCCGTGAACTCAGTTTTGTTATTATTGCTGTTATTGTTTTCTAATGCTTTAATTGTTGCAAGTGTGTACCAGGATTCTCATTTATTCCTCTATCGAGGGTGTTAAATCGGTTGATGAGGTATGGCTCTCGTTGTTCACATTCTCAGTTTGGTTTAAGTTCTGTTTCTAAGAGTGTTACTGATAGTTTGTTGAATGCGTGGTCGGGAAGGTTGAGATGTTTTAATAGAGGTAAACTTGGGGCTGATTTCGCATGGGCTCTGTGATTCTTGAAACGAATCCTAAAGGTTGTTTGTGTTTGTCCGATGTACTGCGTACTGTGCACATTGCATTCGAGCAGGTATACCACATTACAGGAATCGCACATTAGGTTTCCTCTTATGTTAATCGGCAACTTGGATTATGTGCTGGTTGCTTTGTCTGTCTCTCGCATCGCTTTATGTATAAGATACCGTGACTTTGAACAAGGTCGGCATGAATTTTTAGGGTGTGAAGTATTGATTTGAGAGTGGACAAGTGTGTCTTTGAGGTTGCGTGGTCGTCGATAAACAACGCCAGGAGCGACTGGAAATGCGCGTTTCAGACGTCACTTTGTTCCAGAATGTTGTAATGTCGTTTAAGGATTTTGTTAACATTGGGGAAGAGTGTGCTGTAAGCTAAGCATAAGTTTGTTCATTGCGGGTTTTTTTGAGGTGGTCGTTTCATAAGTAAGTCATCAGGCTTCAGTTTTCTTGCTTTCTGAATGGCGTCATCATTAATTACATGTGGGGGTATTTTTGTTTATCAAGCATAAGTTTCTGCCTCTGTCAGCTCGTGTCAATATCAGCGTCTCTTGAGTAGATTTGCTTAAACCGGTGAGCCTGGCTGTATGGAATACTGTCTTTACAGTGGCACGGGTGATCACTTTGGTAATGGAGGTATTGTTGTCGATCCATTGGTTTGCGATATAGGGTTGTAAAAAGCTTGTCTTTTTCTATCATTTAGGTAACAACAAGAAAAATTACGGTAGCTTGCGAGTAGGTGTGTTTTAAGTGTATATACATATATACAGGGTTGTAAGTGTCGATGAAGCTGAGAAAATCATTCTCGCTGTGGGTCCAAATAAGAAAGATGTCGTCTATGTATCTTGTGCTTAAGAGTGGTTTCAAGGAAATTTGTGCAAGAAATTCAGATTCTAGCTTTCTTATATATATGTTGGCATAATTGGGTGCCATTTTGGTTCCCATAGCGGTGCCGCTGATTTGTCAAAAATACTCTTGGTTAAATTTAAGTGAATTTAATTTTAGGACCATCCTCGTCAAAGTTGCGTTGGCAGAGAAATCTGGGGTGTCAGGTTGTCTATGGTCTGTGTACATGTTTTGTAATGCAGCTGTGCCGTCGTCGTGAGGAATATTTGTATACAATGAGGACACATCAAGAGTAACCAAGCACGAGTTTTTCGGCACACACAGACGTGCAATGTCTCGAAGAAAATTTGTGGTGTGTTTTATGTACGACGCGAGGGTGCGTGGAATGTGGCTTATTAGTTTGTCCACGTATCCTGATATGGGCTCAGTAATTGTACCTATGCCTGATATGGTTGGTCGACCTGGGTGACGGGGTTTATGAATTTTTGGAAGGATGTAGAAGCAACCTGGACGAGGGTGTGCTGCTCACCTTAGTTTGTGATGGTCAGTGTTGGTTATCTTTTCTGCGTCCAACAGTTTTTATTCAGTTCTGTTGATACGATACGTTTGTATTCGTCTGTCGGATCACCTGGGAGGCATTCGTAAAATTTTGAGTCGTCTAGTTGGCGGTATGCTTCTTGTAAGTAGTCGGTTGTATTAATGAACTACAATTTCTCCTTCCTTGTCAGCGGGCTTTATTGTTATGTCTGTCCTAGATGCCAGATTTCTCATACTCACTTTTTATGATTTTGTCAAGTTTTCTCGCTTTCCTTTCTGTCTGTGGTATTGGTGTATTATATATTTCTTTACTGTGGTGATATTAAGGTTTAGACACTTGTCTCAATTACTGTTCGGTGTCAAATCATTTTTTTTATGATGAATTGTTTTTTAGTTGAAAGGCCTGTCCAAGAAATATTCGCGCAATCTTAAGCTTCTAGCGAAGTTGTCGAGGTCTCGGAGCAAGTGGAATTCGTCAGAAAATTTGAAGCTTACTCTTTTGGATAGCATTTTTTTTTTCGTCAGGTGACAAACTCGTGTCTTATAGGTTCACAGTCACATTGTCACAGGATGTGTTTATGGATGGCTGCTCGTTTCTACCATTAGTGGTTTCCTGGGTGGAGGTGTTGCAGTGGTATGGAATTACAGTAAAAGCTTGTTAATTCGGATTTCACGGGACCGGAAAAACTGTCCGAATTAACCGAATGCCGAATTAACGAATGAACAGTGAAAACAACATTTAAAATCAAGCTGCAGAAGCATACCTTTATTTGTTAAAGTATTTTGTAATTGTCGTCTGCGTTTTTGCGCAGATTCCAGGCTGACATCACAATTTTTCTTAACTGTTCCAAATGGCCAACAGCACGCAAGCTGTCGGGAGTGTTCAGGCAAGCGTCCTCTAATAATAACAGCGCCTCCGAGACTTTTCGTGAGGTCCGATGAGGTCGCGGATGTATCTCCTCGCATAATTCTTCGTCGGAATCGTGGTCTTCATGGGCGCCCTTGACATCATTAATAATCTCTTGATCAGGAGACCACTCGTGGGGGCACCATGATCAATCGCGATGTAGTCCTGAAAGGTCACATCTGTGGGAAGGACAGCATCGAAAGTCGGGCAGTCATCGTCGGTGGACTCGGCTGACACCTCCTCGATGCCATTGTCAGCTACTGCTGCATGCTCGGGCCCCACAAAACCGCTGTGCCGAAAACAGTTGGCGATGACTTGCGGCGGAGTGTTTTTCCACACGTGGGCGATGATGTGCACTGCGCCGAGAAAGTCCACTTGATGCAACTTTCCAGCTTCTGAGCATAGGATCATTCGCTCTAGCAGGTGCTTGCGATATTTCGACTTCACGTAGTGAATGATACCCTGGTCCATCGGCTGAAGAGCAGACGTAGTGTTGGGCGGCAAAAAAACTACTTTGATGCTCTTCAGTTCGACTGTACAGTTATGGGCACTGTAGTTGTCAACAATCGTAATTATGTTGCGGTCCTTCGACATGAAGTGCCAATCCAACTGCTGCAGCCAGCCGCGAAAAATGTCCGATGTCATCCATGCTTTCCTAGTTCTCTGTGTACTCGACAGGAAGGCTTTTGACGTTCTTAAAATAACTTGGCTTAAGTGCCTTCCCGACCACAAGTAGTGGCAAGCGCTCCGTGCCAGTCTTATTGGGGGCAAGAAGCACGGTTATCCTTTGCTTGCACTTCTTGCCACCAATGCACGCGTCCCCTTTGAAAGTCACCGTCTTGTCGGGCAGAGCTCTGAAAAATAGAGCAGTTTCATCTGCATTGAACACGTCACGTGGTTCATATGCAGCGATGTGCTCCAGCAGCTTCACATTTCTCCACTCGATGGTCACGCTTTCGTCAACACTGGCCTTTTCGCCGCACACACTCCTGAAGACAAGTTCGTGTCCATCTCGAAACTTCACAAACCACCCTTCTGACTCTTTGAACGATTCAATGTTCATCATTGCAGCGTACTTCTCACCTTGCGCCATGATGAGAGGTCCGCTCAAAGGCAGATGCGCGTTGGGACAGTCAGTAATCCACCGGAGCAAAGCTTCTTCGAGCTGGGGATGAGCTGCGGTTCGCAACGGCTTTCTAGAGGCATGAAACTTCTCGCTTTTGAAGGCTTGTCGAATGTGTTGTTCATTTTTCACGTACGTTCGCAACGTGCTCCGCTTCACGTTGTACTTGGTCATAACCAGCTGTCGCGATTCGCCGTTCTTCAGTGCTTCCAAAATTTCCACTTTAGTCGCCAAGTTCTTCGCGTCGTAGTTCTGCCGCTTTTTCGGCATTGCCATCACTGTAACGCATGATGGTGGTGGCATGCAAATACGGTCACAATGGAAGAAAAAGAGAACTCCGCAAAAAGAGATGGTTCCGACACGACAACACAAGGGAAAATGGCGTCGGAGGCACTGAGTGGTAGAGAAAGAAGACGTCGACGTTCGGTGACGCTGCGATCGCCCCCACTAGTTGATGATGATGGCGATGCCACTCAGGTTTCGGTTTCACTCCAGTGGTGCCAGCGCTGCTTTATCACACTTTTGTGTAGCAGCAGCCGTCAGCATTTGTCCGAATGAAGCGGTGCGGAGCCGAATTTCGACGAAATAACGAAGGTTTGGTCCCATAGATTAACATGCACTTTGGCCGGGACGAATAGAGCTTTCCGAATTATCCGAATTTTTGAATTAACGGGTGTCAAATTAACGAGCTTTTACTGTATCTCAGAAAACTTGGAGTTGAGGACATGGTCTCTTTTAAGTTTATGAATTTGTGTGGTGATGATGACTTGGTATTTATTCTGTTCAAATTTATTAACAGGGTGATTTCCTCGTTCGATAAAGTGTTAAGGCGGAAAATGGTAATGGTCATAGCGACCAGTTTCTTTACCTGCTGATCACAGTGATTGAGAGCGATTTCTGTTAATTTGAGAGATGCCTGAAGGACGACATTTTTTCATGTTATTTTGGTTGTGTTCGTCTAGGTTTGTAGCGGCTGGTGGAAGGGAGAGTGTCATACCCTTGGGGGCTATTTTAGCACCAAGGTACACTTGCAATGTTGATCTATGCATTTCATGTCTAATTCGTTTGTCAGTGAATTTTCGTACTTTAAGGAAGGTGGCACTTCAATTGAGAAGGAGGAGCTGGACTTACATTTCAGAGGTCAATCTTGTTTTGGGTGTGGGAATGGCACTGATGAAGTCCGCAGATTGTAGTTACGTTGGGCAGGCCTTTGTCGTTGTAGGGGAGATTTCGGCGTTGGGCTACGGCAAGCGCTGAGTGCAGCATATCTGTGTTCGTTGGGAGTTTCGGTCCCGGGGTCCACAATAGAGGGATGCAGCATCGTAGTTCAGCAGGCTTTCCTTTGAGGAGTGGCTTAGTGGTGCTGTCATGTTGGGCTTTTGGTCTCGCCGTCCGCAATGGAGGGACGTGTGTTGGCTGTCTAGCAGACTTCCCCCCTAGTAGTGGCGCACTGTTGATGATGGTGAGGGCGTGCTTGTGGCGCAAGGGAGTCACAGTTTCGCCGATCGTCGGGAACTCGTTTGTGATGTTGGGTGGGTGCGGGGCTCCTGGAACATGTTGACATGCAGGGTTCTTGTCATGGGTGTCTTGTTGTGATGAACGGATATTGACGAGAGCTATGGGTTGAGTCGACTACCTCGTGGTAGCTTCGAGGTCTCCGTCACCGAGTGCACTCTTGAGAGCTTTGGCAATCAATGCGACACCTATAAAACTCGGGTGAAGCGCATCCGCAGGAAGAAAGCATCTTAGTGGCAACTGCTCGAATCGATAGTCGATGTATGACACTTTGCTGGGTCTTCGGCAGTAAGCCTTGACTGTTCTGTTGAATTGACAAGCGTCCCGGTTGAAACGGTGCACGAATTGTTTGTTTGATCTTTCCAGGTGTTGGTTGAGATAACGGGGCAGCACATATGAAACAAGTCTTTCAAGTTCCTCGGGTGTTCGAAGCGTGTTGTTTACTAGGCAACGAAGGCAGCGTAGTGATTTGTCTAGTTCGTACGACGCCAGCTCGCTTGTACAAATGTGGAAACGAGGGTGGTCACAGATCGTGGTATGCCAGCGAGCTGTTTCTCGATTTCAAACGTGGAGGCTCCGCGGATTGAAATGATCGCGGATGTTGCTTTATCATTCGGGTTGAAATGCCGGTGCAAATATCTTGTTTGCAGGTTCCCGTGATGGCTGATGTTGGTGCATGTTTAGGGAACTTGCGTGAGATCTGCTCGACTGGAGGTGCGCATGTGGACGGTCTTGTGTAGGCAGGCATGGTGGTAGAGTGGCCGTAGCATTGCAAGTAGTCAAGTAGATACCCCATGAGTAGTCACAAAGTGGTTTATTTCGACGTTTCAAAGTCTGGCCTTCATCAGTATTGACGGTACAGTTTATTGGTGCTCAACTTCATACAATCCCAAATGAGAGGGGGTACACAGAAAAAAAAAGTAAAACAGAGAAGAAAAGAAAGAAAGAAAAAATGCAATGAGAAAATGAGGTGGAGTTCCCCGGTTGCCCCCTTCCATACCCTTTCTTTTCTTCCTTCTCTCTCTCTCCCTCCTCTTTTTTTATTATGTTTTCTTCTTCACTTTTTTCTGATGTTTACCTTTAGGATTTCTGCGGTCTGCGTATCCTTCCTTCTACTAACGTATTGTTCTCGACCAGACGGCACCGCATGGCTCTGGCGGTTCGGTGGGGGGAAAAAGAGCTTTTTTAAAAAGTTTGAGTCTTTAACTACTCAGCGCCTCGTGGGCATCTCGTTGTTGAAAAGGGGCGTATTGCCGCAGAGGCTGGCAAGCGGGTACAATGTCAATTCTGGCCCGCTTCTGGATTATGCATGCAGTAGGGGCCTCCCCATAGTGCACAGGGTTGCTGTTGGGCATGTCATGCTTGGCACGATTGATTGGTTATTAAGGTAGAAACAGAAAGAGATGACAGCTGTACTTAGGAAGAGCAGTTACACTTGGAAGTATTTTCAATTGTCCAGTGCCTATCCAGCTGCAGTGCCGTGAACTCAGTTATTTCATTTTATTTTATTTCATTTATTTCGCCCTTAAAGGCCCGAAGGCATTACATAAGGGGGGACAAGTAACAAGATAGGGTACAATGTTCAACAGGATAAGTAAATAAATAAATAAATGAATGAATGAATAAAAGCAAATAAGTTTACACAGGAGACAGGAATCAGAAATCACATGAACGAACTAGAACAAGATAAAAAAGAATACACAATGCTTTACATATGTTAAGCAATTGCAGAGCAAAACTAAGTTTAATTCTAAAACGATTGGCGATAAACACGAAGTAGTTGAGATTATCAGGAGAGAGGCTTGAAAAAATGTTCGTTCAGTTTTGCGCGGAACGTTTCTCTGTCGGCGCATGAAGCGGAGTCATCTGGTAAGGCATTCCAGAGGGCTATTGCATTAGGAAAAAATGAGGTGATAAATGCTGTCGTCCGGCAATTTATGCGTGCAATGGGCCTGCTGTGATTTATGCGCGATGAAGTTCTGTGAGCAGATTGGAGCAACTGATGTCTTGAGCGTGGATGATAGTAGAAGCGGTGCAGAAGGCATAGACGGGTGATCAAGCGGCGGGATTCAAGAGTTGGAAGGGAAAGAGAGTGTTTTAGCTCGGTAACGCTGGTTTTGTGTGAGTATTGCAAAGATATGAAGCGAGCTGCGCGATTTTGGAATGGTCTCTAGTTTAGTTGTTAGGTAGGCTTGTGAAGGATGCCAGATTGCTGAAGCATATTCAAGTTTAGGTCGTACGAAGGTGATGAAAGCTAGTTTTTTTACGTCGGAGGATGCGCACTTCAGGTTGCGTTGAAGGTAGCCGAGTGTACGGGATGCTGTAGAGCAGATGGAATCGATGTGGGTGATCCAGGATAGCGATGAAGTCAAGTGGACGCCAAGATATTTGTAGCATGATACGAAAGCTATGGGCACGGCGTTAATGGAATATATGTTGGCAAGTACGGCACGCTTACGGGTAAATGATAATGATTTGCACTTATCTATGTTTAGGGGCATGAGCCATTTATTGCACCATGAAGCAATTGAGTCGAGGTCGTGTTGTAACTTATTAGCATCGGCAGGGCTATTGATGACGATGTAGATGACCCAATCGTCAGCGAAAAGTCGGATATTAGATTTAATGTTAGCCGGCAACTCATTAATGTAGATGAGGAACAGAAGGGGCGATAAACCGGCACCTTGCGGCACGCCAGATGTTACCTTAGCAAATGCTGATACAGTTATTAGCTGACATGAACTGCATGCGTCCCGTCAAAAAGTGCTTAATCCAGCTTAATAAATTCGGAGGAATACCAAGAGAAGTTAGCTTCCGAATCAGGTGATTGTGAGGTACGCGGTCGAAGGCTTTTGCAAAGTCCAGAAAAATGGCGTCTGTCTGAAGGTTATTATCCATGGAATTAAGTAAGTCGTGCGTAAATTTGGCGAGCTGGGTATCACAGGAAAAATGTTTGCGAAAGCAGTGTTGAAGTGGATGGAAGAAATTAATTATTATTAGAAGTTATTATTGTTATTATTGCTGTTATTGTTTTCTAGTGCTTTAATTGCTGCAAGTGTGCACCAGAATTCTCACTTATTCCTCTATCGAAGGTGTTAAATCTGTGGATGAGGTATGGCTCTCGTTGTTCACGTTCTCAGTTTGGTTTAAATCCTGTTTCTAAGAGTGTTACTGATAGTTTGTTGAATGTCTGGTCGGGAAGGTTGAGATGTTTTGATAGGGATAAACTTGGGGCTGATTTCGCATGGGCTCTGTGATTCTTGAAACGAATCCTAAATATTGTGTTTGTTTGTCCGATGTACTGCGTACTGTGCACATTGCATTCGAGTAGGTGTACCACATTAGAGGAATCGCACATTAGGTTTCCTCTTATGTTAATCGAAAACTTGGATTGTGTGCTGGTTGCTTTGTCTGTCTCTCGAATTGCTTTACATATAAGACATCGTGACATTAAATAAGGTCGGCATGACTTTTTAGGGGGTGAAGTACTGATTTGAGAGTGGACAAGTGTGTCTTTGAGGTTGTGAGTTGCATAGGACAGAAACACGCAAGCCTGGATGAAACAAGCTTTGTTTGAGAATTGGCTCCGCAAATTGAATGGGCAAATTGAGCGAGCGAAAAAGATTTTGCTCATTGTTGATAACAGTCCCACTCATGGGGGCCTGGAAGCAATTCACATCGTATTTCTCCCTCCCAATACTACAGCTGTCCTCAAGCCACTTAGTTAAAATGTAATCGAATGCTTATCATCATCATCATCATCAGCCTGTCTACGTCCACTGCAGGACAAAGGCCTCTCCCATGTTCCGCCAGTTAACCCGGTCCTGTGCTTGCTGTTGCCAAATTATACCTGCAAACTTCTTAATCTCATCTGCCCACCTAACCTTCTGTCTCCCCCTACCCCGTTTCCCTTCTCTGGGAATCCAGTTGGTGACCCTTAATGACCAGCGGTTATCCTGTCTACGTGCTACATGCCCGGCCCATGTCCATTTCCTCTTCTTTATTGCAGCTATGATATCCTTAACTCCCGTTTGTCCCTAATCCACTTTGCTCTCTTCTTGTCTCTTAAGGTTACACCTACCATTTTTCTTTCCATTGCTCGCTGCGTCGTCCTCAATTCAAGTTGAACCCTCTTTGTGAGTCTCCAGGTTTCTGCTCCGTAGCTAAGTACCGGCAAGATACAGCTGTTATATACCTTCCTCTTGAGTGACAGTGGAAATCTACTTGTCATAATTTGAGAGTGCCTGCCGAATGTGCTCCACCCCATTCTTATTCTTCTAGTTACTTCAATCTCGTGGTTAGGCTCTGCGGTTATTACCTGCCCTAAGTAGACATAGTCTTTTACAACTTCAAGTGCACTATTACCTATCCCAAAGCGCTGCTCCTTTCCGAGGTTGTTGTACATTACTTTCGTTTTCTGCAGATTAATTTTAAGACCCACCTTTCTGCTCTCCTTGTCTAACTCCGTAATCATGAGTTGCAATTCGTCCCCTGAGTTACTCAGCAATGCAATGTCATCGGCGAAGCGCAGGTTACTGAAGGTACTCTCCATTGAACTCTTATCCTTAACTGTTCCCATTCTAGGCTTCTGAAAACGTCCTGTAAGCACGCAGTGAATAGCATTGGGGAGATTGTGTCCCCCTGCCTTACACCCTTCTTGATTGGTATTCTGTTGCTTTCTTTATGAAGCACTATGGTAGCAGTTTATCCCCTGTAGATTTCTTCCAGAATGTTTATATATATTTCATCTACGCCCTCATTCCGCAGTGTCTGCATGACGGCTGATATTTCTACTGAATCAAACGCCTTCTCGTAATCTATGAAGGCTATGTATAGTGGTTGGTTATACTCTGAGCATTTCTCTATTACCTGATTGATAGTATGAATGTGGTCCATTGTTGAGTAGCCTGTTCTAAATCCTGCTTGTTCCTTTGGTTGATTGAATTCTAATGTTTTCTTTACTCTGCTAGCAATTACCTTTGTAAATAGCTTGTATACTACAGAGAGCAAGCTGATCGGCCTGTAATTCTTCAAGTCCTTGTCATCTCCTTTCTTATGTATTAAGATGATGTTAGCGGTCTTCCAAGACTCTGGTACTTTTCCCGTCAGGAGACACCTCGTAAATAGAGTGGCTAGTTTTTCTAACACAATCTGTCCTCCACCTTTCAGCAGATCTGATGTTACCCGATCCTCACCAGCAGCTTTGCCTCTGTGCATGCTCTCCAAAGCTTTTCTGACTTTTCTATCATTACCGGTGGGGTGTCGTCTGGGTTACTGCTAGTTCTTATAGTATTAAGGTCATGGTTGTCTCGGCTACTGTACAGATCTCTGTAAAACTCCTCCGCTATTTTAACTATCCTATCCATATTGGTAGTTATTTTGCCTTCTTTGTCCCTTAGTGCATACATCCGCCTTTTGCCTATCCCAAGTTTCCTCTTCACTGCTTTGACGCTTCCTCCGTTTTTCAGAGCGTGCTCAATTCTCTTCATGTTATACCTTCTTACATCGCATACCTTACGTCTATTAATCAACTTCGAAAGCTCTGCTAGTTCTATTTTGTCTGTTGTACTTGACACTTTCATGATTTGACATTTCTTAATTAGGTTCTTCGTTTCCTGGGAAAGCTTGCCGGTGTCCTGTCTAGCTACCCTGCCTCCAACTTCCACTGCACACTCCGCGATGATACTCGTCAGATTATCATTCATTGTATCTACGCTAAGGTTGGTTTCCTCGCTAAGAGCAGAGTACCTGTTCTGCAGTGACACTCTGAATTCCTGTACTTTCCCTCTCAGTGCTAGCTCATTGATTGGCCTCTTGCGTATCAGTTTCTGTCGTTCCTTCTTCAAGTCTAGGCGGATTCGAGCCCGTACCATTCTATGGTCACTGCATCTTACCTTGCCAACCACTTCCACATCCTGCACGACTCCTGGGTGTGCAGTCATTATAAAGTCTATTTCGTTCTTATTTACGCCATTAGGGCTCCTCCATGTCCACTTGCGGTTTCCTCGTTTTCGGTAGAAGGTATTCAAAATACGCAGATTATTGCGTTCTGCGAATTCTACTAGTAGCTCTCCTCTGGCGTTTCTAGTGCCGATGCCATAATCTCCTACTGCCTGGTCTCCAGCCTGCTTCTTCCCTACCTTTGCATTAAAGTTGCCCATTACTATAGTATACTGTGTTTTCACCTTACTCATTGCCGATTCCACGTCTTCATAGAAGCTTTCAACTGAAGCGTCATCATGGCTGGATGTAGGCGCTAAGCCTGTACTACCTTCATTTTGTATCTTTTATTCAGTTTAATTACAATGCCTACCACCCTTTCATTAATGCTATAGTAATCCTCTATGTTGCCAGCTATGTTTCTGTGAATTAGGAACCCTACTCCCAGTTCTCTTCTGTCTGCCAAGCCCCGATAGCGAATGACGTGCCCATTCTGTAGCACAGTATAGGCCTCATCTGTCCTCCTAACCTCACTCAGCCCTATTATATCCCATTTAATGCCTTCTAGCTCCTCGAATAATACAGCTAGACTTCCCTCACTAGATAACGTTCTAACGTTAAACGTTGCTAAGTTCAAGTTCCAATGGTGGCCTGTCCGTATCCAGAGATTCCTAGCACCCTCTGCTGCTTTGCAGATCTGACCGCAACCGTGGTCAGTTGCTCCGCAGTCGGTGGGGACTGAGGGCCGTGAGTTAATTGACGAATGCCTACGGGAGGGGGTGGCCAGATACTGCACCAGGGTGGCCAATCCTTCTCTGGTGAGATCATCGGTGCGTACCGGCTTTAGGCCGGTACGATCAGACAGTAGTGGGAATGCTCCATGCATGTCTTCCTTATGTTGTTCAGCAGCGTTGGCGGCCACCCACCACGGAGCCCAACGAGGGGACGCTACAAGTTTACAAATGCTAAAACCTGCAGACGCCAGCCGTACAACGCCACTATAACCCAATGCACCTAGACCAAGGTAGGCTATTTGCACAGGGTTAACCCTAGCCGCCAGGAAGTTTGGAAGTAAACGGAAGAGAGTAGAAGACAGGACAGATAAATAGTAAGAGATAAAGACGAAGATGTAGGGAGAGAGAGATAGGAAAAGGCGACTGGCGATTCCCCTGTGTGGGTCAGCCCAGGGGTGCCGTCTACGTGAAGCCGGGGCCAAAGGGGTGTGTTGCCTCTGCCGGGGGGCCTTAACGGTCCAATCACCCAGCGTCGGCTCAACCCCCAGGATCCCCTTTTCCTCGGACACAGCAAAGCCACGCACGGCTAGGCGTGGGTGGGAGTCGAAACTCCCCCGTTAGCTCGGGTTCGTGGTGTCGCTACACACCAAATGCCTACTTGCGCAGGCACCCCTGCGGTCCGAATGCTTATATGTATGAACAATTCCATGCCCTGCAGTGTCACTCTCCTCTTGCAATTGGGGATGCTCGCAGACACATGGAATGCTGTTAAAGCAACAATAAGGAACTGCTTCAAGCATGCCTTCGGTGCACCTGGCTGCAGCACTGATGCCACACCCGACTGCCTGCTGACTGAGGATCATCACGATGAAAGCCAAGTGCTGTTTGCTCTAAAAGCGCACAACATAGCTGCAAACTTCAACAGTTATGCAGGTATTGTTGATGACCTGTGAGTGTGCAGGGAGGACACAGTCGATGAGGACCACCACGATGAAAGCCAAGTGCTGTTTGCTCTAAAAGCGCACAACATAGCTGCAAACTTCAACAGTTATGCAGGTATTGTTGATGACCTGTGAGTGTGCAGGGAGGACACAGTCGATGAGGACCACCACGATGAAAGCCAAGTGCTGTTTGCTCTAAAAGTGCACAACATAGCTGCTAACTTCAACAATTATGCAGGTATTGTTGATGACCTGTGAGTGTGCAGGGAGGACACAGTCGATGACTTCGTGAGAGAGATGCTGCCAGCACAACACAGCAGTCAAAATGAAGAGGAATCAGAACCAGAAGTGGAAAATATGACAACCACACAGGTTTTCTACCACATTGCTAAATTAAAAAATTTTTGACAGCAACAGAAAACTCCCAGAATCAACTGACTGCACTACATGGCGTTGAGAGCTTTGTGCTAAATGTGCAGTTGACCATCCATGATTTTTTAAGAGGCCTAAAAGTCTACGCTGATTTAAAGGCCTACGATTTTTTAAAAGGTCTACGCCTTTCGCGTAGACCTTTTCATGCTTTTTGCGGCCCAGCTATCAGGTTGAACAACACTCTCGAAAAAGAACTGCAGCTTCATGTGGAAGAGGAATGCACCCTGCGCTCGAGGATATTCCGACGAAAGCGCAGCAGTTGGCACTAGGAGACAGGATTCATCGGTCAACGTTTAAGAAGGGACGCGGTAGTGGAAATGGTCAATTTGGTCGAAATTTTCAAATTTTGGGGGTTCGCAATTCTCAGGTTATCTTCTACCTCACGGTGAAATATTATAACGAAATATGCAATACTAATCGAGAAAACAGCACTTTCTCTGTGTGTTATCATCGAAAACAGCGAAAAAATCGGGCTTCGGAAGGTGCCGCCGAAAATTCTGCGGCTCTCGCACGGCGGAGCCCCGCCATCTTGGTGTCATTGTGAAGAGGAGAGATTGGAGCTGAAGATAGCTGTAGCGCCGTATTTCTCCACTGAGAAATAAAACCAGCAAAGGCGAGCAAAAAAAGAGAAGTGGCATCGCGATTGGTTGCAATAGTCACGTGGGGGCACATGGCGCGCTCCTATTGGTTGTATAAGTTTTGAATGGCTTTCACGCGCATTTGCGCGGGAGTGAGCTGCACGCTTTGTTCATTCACGTCTTGATCGTCGCAACCAGGCGCGTGTGTTCTGCGATCAGCCCCAAAGGAGCAAAGTACCGAAAAGCCCACGCCTATAGGAAACGGCGAAAGCCATGGAATAAAAGGAGAAAGCTGGACACAAAAGCGAATGCCGCTGACCTCGCCGAGCAGGAAATGCCGGAGCACGTGAGAGATCAGGAAAGCTCGCTCGTGTGTGACTGTGACAGTGCGTCCCTATGCACTGGTTACGACCTGATTGCGGGCCGGGCCACAGAACACCTACCAGTTTAGAGAACGGAAACTCTACCTTTGAGCTGTTGTATAACATGCAAATACGTAGCGGCGGCGTACTGAACTGCAATACCGCGAGGCCAGATGGCGCTGGTAGTACTATCATCATCAATAAACAGACGCGTTTTTTTTTTTTTTACAGGTAGGGGGGGGGGGGTCGCGGCTGGTTCGCGCTGCTTGCTTCCTCTGGTAATTTTTTTTTTGTTCTTAAATCGCGCTTTACGTCTGTAATTATCGCCAGGTGACCTAGTTGGCCTCGACTGGCAAAAAAACGTCAATCAAATAAGGTTTGCATCGTTTATTGCGAGTGTCCAAGCCGGTACAACCAATGTATATATGGTCGGGTCCGAACAAAACAAGTCACTCATACATATCGAAAATTTTCAACCGACGTGTGAAGACTCTTGAAAGCTAACAAGCATATGCATTTGACTGAACATCGAGATCGCTGAATGAACGTCGGTCTCATTGTGTTGCGACGTTCGAATTTTATAGCGTGGCTTCAGGACAAGGGTCCGATTCTGCCGTCAGATGCGGCGCTTGCCCTGTAGTGTTGATCTTCAAGTGAAGTGAATGCATGATGTAGAATCGGAAAGGAAACTTGCACATTGCCGATAGATAGCTAGAAAATTGAGAGCAATGTAGTTTTGCTAAATTTGTTAAATAAGCAATCGCAAATGCGTGCAGTTCTGACTCTTTCTCACTATGCAATGCTACATTGAGTACTTCACAATTGTGAAATGTCGCGTCGTGTTGACAGGGTAGGCACTGGTTTTGATTCTCAGCTGTGAGCCCATATCATAGCTAATATGTATTTAGGTGATGGGCCTAAAGTTATTTCAGGCTTGCTACATTCATTGTTATAAGTTACACTTACTACAGCTAGAATTTCTCGTCGCAAGTAATGACCGGTCTGCTGAATATGCAGTGAACATGTATGCTAAAGAAACATTTATGAGGTGTGTGCCTACAGATCGAAAAGGCCCGATTCTAAGAAAATAATCTTTAGGCACGCATTGTACAATTTTCTTGGTTGTACATTTTTGTTGGGGCTCTTACAGTACACTATCTGCTCAGCTCTGAGCTCAATCTCTTTTTTGCATAGAGATATTGATAGAACTTGAGCACTCTCTTGCAAGGAAGCACTCCTGAAATCAATTGGGGGTACATGGAGTGAATCTGTCTAAATACTGGATCAATAAAGGTCACATTTATTACACACTTGCTATTGTGTTTATTTTTTCCGTATCATCCTCATCATCATCATCATCAGCCTGACTACGTCCACTGCAGGACAAAGGCCTCTCCCATGTTCCGCCAGTTAACCCGGTCCTGTGCTTGCTGCTGCCAATTTATACCCGCAAACTTCTTAATCTCATCTGCCCACCTAACCTTCTGTCTCCCCCTAACCCGCTTCCCTTCTCTGGGAATCCAGTGAGTTACCCTCAATGACCAGCGGCTATCCTGTCTACGCGCTACATGCCCGGCCCATGTCCATTTGCTCTTCTTTATTTCAGCTATGATATCCTTAACCCCCGTTTGTTCCCTAATCCACTCTGCTCTCTTCTTGTCTCTTAAGGTTACACCTACCATTTTTATTTCCATTGCTCGCTGTGTCGTCCTCAATTTAAGCTAAACTCTCTTTGTAAGTCTCCTGGTTTCTGCTCCGTAGCTAAGTACCGGCATGACACAGCTGTTATATGTCTTTCCCTTGAGGGATAGTGGCAATCTACCTGTCATAATTTGAGAGTGCTTGCCGAATGTGCTCCACCCCATTCTTATTCTTCTAGTTACTTCAATCTCGTGGTTCGGCTCTGCGGTTATTACGTGTCCTAAGTAGACATAGTCTTTTACAACTTCAAGTGCACTATTACCTATCTCGAAGCACTGCTCCTTTCCGAGGTTGTTGTACATTACTTTCGTTTTCTGCAGATTATTTTAAGACCCACCTTTCTGCTCTCCTTGTCTAACTCCGTAATCATGAGTTGCAATTCGTCTCCTGAGTTACTCAGCAATGCAATGTCATCGGCGAAGCGCAGGTTACTGAGGTATTCTCCATTAACTCTTATCCCTAACTGTTCCCATTCTAAGCTTCTGAAAACTTCCTGTAAGCGCGCGGTAGATAGCATTGGGGAGATTGTGTCCCCCTGCCTTACACCCTTCTTGATTGGTATTCTGTTGCTTTCTTTATGAAGCACTATCGTAGCAGTTGATCCCCTGTAGATTTCTTCCAGAATGTTTATATATACTTCATATACGCCCTGATTCCGCAGTGTCTGCATGACGGCTGATATTTCTACTGAATCAAACGCCTTCTCGTAATCTATGAAGGCTATGTATAGTGGTTGGTTATACTCTGAGCATTTCTCTATTACCTGATTGATAGTATGAATGTGGTCAATTGTTGAGTAGCCTGTTCGAAATCCTGCTTGTTCCTTTGGTTGATTGAATTCTAATGTTTTCTTTACTCTGTTTGCAATTACCTTTGTAAATAGATTGTATACTACAGAGAGCAAGCTGATCGGCCTGTAATTCTTCAAGTCCTTGTCATCTCCTTTCTTATGTATTAAGATGATGTTAGCGTTCTTCCAAGACTCTGGTACTCTTCCCGTCAGGAAACACCTCGTAAACAGGGTGGCTAGTTTTTCTAACACAATCTGTCCTCCACCTTTCAGCAGATCTGATGTTACCTGATCCTCACCAGCGGCTTTGCCTCTTTGCATGCTCTCCAAAGCTTTTCAGACTTCTTCTATCATTACTGGTGGGGTGTCATCTGCATTACTGCTAGTTCTTATAGTATTAAGGTCGTGGTTGTCTCGCCTACTGTACAGATCAGTGTAAAACTCCTTCGCTATTTTAACTATCCTATCCATATTGGTAGTTATTTTGTCCTCTCTGTTCCTTAGTGCATACATCCGACTTTTGCTTATCCCAAGTTTCCTCTTCACTGCTTTGACGCTTCCTCCGTTTTTCAGAGCATGTTCAATTCTCTCCATGTTATACCTTCTTACATCGCATACCTTACATCTACTAATCAACTTCGAAAGCTCTGCCAGTTCTATTTTGTCTGTTGTACTTGACTCTTTCATGATTTGATGCTTCTTAATTAGGTTCTTCGTTTCCTGGGAAAGCTTGCCAGTGTCCTGTCTAACTATCCTGCCTCCAACTTCCACTGCACACTCCTTAATGATACTCGTCAGATTATCATTCATTGTATCTACGCTAAGGTTGGTTTCCTCACTAAGAGCCGAGTACCTGTTCTGCAGCGACACTTGAATTACTGTACTTTCCCTCTCAGTGCTAGCTCATTGATTGGCTTCTTGCATATCAGTTTCTGTCATTCCTTCTTCAAGTCTAGGCTAATTCGAGACCGTACCATTCTATAGTCACTGCATCGTACCTTGCCAACCACTTCCACATCCTGCACGATGCCTGGGTGGGCACTCATTATAAAGTCTATTTCGTTCTTATTTTCGCCATTAGGGCTTCTCCATGTCCACTTGCGGTTTTCTCGTTTTCAGTAGAAGGTATTCAAGATCCGTAAATTATTGCGTTCTGCAAATTCCACTAGTAGCTCTCCTCTGGCGTTTCCAGTACCGATGCCGTAATCTCCTACTGCCTGGTTTCCAGCCTGCTTCTTTCCTATCTTTGCATTAAAGTCGCCCATCACTATAGTATACTGTGTTTTCACCTTACTCATTGCCGATTCCACGTCTTCATAGAAGCTTTCAACTGAAGCGTCATCATGGCTGGATGTAGGCGCGTAAGCCTGTACTACTACCTTCATCTTTTATCTTTTATTCAGTTTAATTACGATACCTACCACCATTTCATTAATGCTATAGTATTCCTCTATGTTGCCAGCTATGTTTCTGTGAATTAGGAACCCCACTCCCAAATCTCTTGTGTCTGCCAAGCCCCGATAGCAAAGGACGTGCCCATTCTGTAGCATCGTATAGGCCTCATCTGTCCTCCTAACCTCACTGAGCCCTAATATATCCCATTTAACACCCTCTAGCTCCTCGAATAGTACAGCTAGACTTCCCTCACTAGATAAGGTTCTAGCGTTAAACGTTGCCAAGTTCAGGTTCCAATGGCGGCCTGGCCGAATCCAGAGATTCTTAGCACCCTCTGCTGCGTTGCAGATCTGACCGTCGCCGTGGTCAGTTGCTTCGCAGCTGCTGGGGACTGAGGGCCGCGAGTTATTTGACGTATGCATGTGGGAGCAACATTACTAGATACTTTTCCAGTTGTCAAACTCCGCCTGGACCGCCGCACAAACTTGACCCCTCTCTGTTTACTGCTGCCAGGGGCGCTCGTGCCACGGTCGGCCCGATCGAGCGCGTCGGCGCGCAGCTGAACAGGCAACTTTCCCCTGCAGTTCAGCGCAGTAGCGGGTGCTGTTCATAGGTTCTGCATGCTTTTTCGGCTAACATTTTCCTTCTATTTGAGGCAAGTTGCCTGCTATTATACAGAAAACCGGAAAACGCAGACTGGGTGGCTTGTATTGCTCGCGAACTTTCGATAAAGAAAGCACCGCGTATCGCGAACGTGCGTCAGCACGTTGGTTCGTAACAGCTAGATTATTTTCGCACACTATCACGCCCACTCGCACGCGTGGTTGCTTGTGGCAGTTGGTATAACAAGTTGCTTCTTGAAAGCGCGAACTACCGGCGAGGACAAGAGAAAAACGTCAACTCAAAGCGCTCGTACTCACCTTTGCAGCAGCCCGGCTCCTAGCTCAGCAGCGGACGCCGACGAAATGTATGCACGCCCTGACAAACATTTATTTTACGCACAAGCAGGAGTGCTTCACATATCCAAAGAGCCAAGGTAACGCGTCAGCACACACTTAAAACACAAACGTACACACATTCAAAGAACCTTATTCGGCTGCTGCGTGATTGCTCACAGCAGGCGGGCCTTTTTGTTCGCTATTGCCACTTTTTGGCTGCTTCCGAGGCGGCGGTTCACATCCCGCGAGAAGAAATGCATGCGGGTGATGATAAAAAAGTTCAGCAGTTGGCACGTGAATGCTGAATTGTGCTGGTCACAGCCGAGTCGAGAAAGGTGGTGCTTCTCCAACTCTTCCAACACTTTCCAAAATATGTCCCCGCAGAGATCCTCCTTGTCCAGACAAGCTGAAACTACTTTGCTGACTATTTTAAAAAACGTCAACATCTTCTGTGTTGGATGCTTTAAGCTGCCTTGCTTGAAGCTTCTGTAGTCGGTTAGGTAGCTGTCAGAAGCAAGCACAGGTGTGGCGGAGCTGATGTCCTCTATGCAGAGATGGCATGTTGCATGCTTGGTGAACTTGTGTATGACATAGCCACACAGGTAGTACACAAAACTGTCCTCCACCTCACCCTTGAAATAGGCGTGGTCGCTTGGCCCTTGCTCAGATGTGTCAGCAGAAGCAGTTGTAATTTCCATCATTTTGGCTTCCACTATGTCATGCAGGCGGACTTTCTCTTCTTGGTGGGCGTCCTTCGTTATCTTAAGTGTGTCAGTCACACTAACGAGCACAGAACAGGGTGTGCCTTGCACACTGCCCTGCAAAGCTGTCTTTGTCGGTGTGTAGAGGCTGAGGAGGCGGAATATTTGACTGAAGTTGACAACCGTTGGATGAGATTCGTCGCCTCCAAATGACCGTGCCAGTCCGAAGTGTCGCTGAAAAAGACATGCCTTTGAACTGCACTGAAATGTGCTAACAAAATGCACCAAGCAAAAACAAGAACAGCATGCTTACCTCCAAAGGGTCCTGATTTAACTTTGCTGTAAGGACATAGTTAGCACCTTGAGCCAGCAAAAATGCAATGACGTCTATGGTGGACAGCAAAGTCACTCGTAAAGACTCTGTTGTTTGCTGTGACGCAAAAAGCTTCAGATTCTCTTTGACTGCATTTCGCTCCGTCGTGTTGAGCATTTCCAGGAAGTCTTTCAGGATCTGAAAATATTAGTGTCATGATGTTAACATGCTGAACAAAGTGAGTGCTCAAGAACATACAAGGCTAAATCGAAATGAAAAGGGGTCTAGCAGTCACCTGTATTTCTTTCGAGTGGCGCCTCACTCCTCTCGATGGTAGCTTGATGTTTAAGGCATCAAAAAGATCATTCACCAACCTGGTGAATGTTTCTGTGCCTTCGGAGTCTTTCATGCCTGGCACCTTAGCTTCTCTGTACAGCTTGAGGCCAACTGCTGTGCTACGGCTGAACAGCTGTTAAAGAAGTGCATTCGGTGTGAAGGTACACGAAAACAAACAACGTGCAACGAGTAACACACAGACTATAGCAGCCAAAATACCTGGGTGGCAAGCCTGACACTCATCTTCTGAAGGTTATCAGGTGCAGCATGGGCTCGCGTCAGTTTTGGTACGATTCGTAGGTGTTTGTCCTTTTCTGTGTCGAACAGTGTAACATAGTGACCAAAGTTGATCTTATGGTCACGTGCCTGGAAGTAAGAAAAAGAACGATTAAAATCTAACTCTGAACATCTTACCTTACTTTTTTCTTACCAATCCATAGATATGTTTCTTCAGATGATTTCTGATGCACTTGATTATGTGCGGCACATCACAAATGAAATAAATCCTCTGTGAAGGCTCCCAAGGGTGTTCGATGTGATAGCACAACGAGTCCAGCTTGCCCGATATACCTAGCTGGGTCCACATTGAGCGGTTGTTCCCGGCTCCATCACTTATTATAGCAAGCACAGAGGCGTTGGTTTTGTGCAGTTCAAGCACAGCGCTCAGCACGAGTTCCGAAAGTACCTTCCCAGGGGCTGCTCCCTTTGTGGCGAAGCTTGCTATGGGCTGCACCCAGTCCTCAAACAGCGGCACAAACATGAGGACTAGGCCATGATCAGCAAGCTTATCAGTCGCTGTGGATGTTACGTCGCCATAGTCGACGAAGCCGTCCATTTTGCACGACGCCTTGTTAAATGCAACCGACTG
Organism: Rhipicephalus annulatus; assembly: GCA_013436015.1. Taxonomy (NCBI): domain Eukaryota; kingdom Metazoa; phylum Arthropoda; class Arachnida; order Ixodida; family Ixodidae; genus Rhipicephalus; species Rhipicephalus annulatus. The sequence goes on from WOVY01003816.1 coordinate 45,100, forward strand.
CTGTAGTTTGATCTCGTCCAGCAGTAGAACGCCGCACCTTCTGATGTGACTCGTGCCCTGGAAGTGCGCCTTAATTGTACTTAGCGCAACTTCTTTGTACCCGTACTTGCATGGGATGCCACTGATTATTTGACGCAAGCGGGCTTTAGTGGGAAGGGGCAACAGTTGCATGTCTGATATCAAGGTGTAAGCTTTTGGGCTGGAAATTTGCAACAACAGGCATGTCATCAGCCATTCGTCGTCATAACGCCTTCCGTTTTTCATTTTTGCCTTTGCTGCCATTACCGCCGTTTTAAAAGCAAGTTGCTGCTTTGCAGGAAGAACATGAAGCACACTTTCAATTTTAGCTTCAGTCATGTTACAAAGTTGCTTTTTCATAGAAGGCAGTTCTTTGCTCAGCCTCTCTCTCTTGAGCGTTGCTCGGATCACTTTACGGCGCAGCGTTTTCATGCACTTACTCTTGGGTCTGGGTTTGCGCACTTGGGAGTTCTTCGTGCGCATCAAAAACAGTCTACCCAACGTTTTGCATTCTGTGCAGGTGGCATCCAAGCTCAGCGTGGTGCATGTTTGGCGTCGCCAAGTCTCACCCTCTTTACTTGCTACCGACGAAAATGATATTTGTGGGTAAAGCTTGGCAGGAAAGCCCTGACATGGCTTTAGCTTTTCCACATAGCTCAGCAAGCATGTTAGGTCATTCAATGACTTCACCTTCAGGTGCGAGCATCCTGTGTACACAGTTGACGGTACAAGCCGCCCATTCGCACTGACTGAGAGACAAAGGTCGCTTGACAACGTCACTGCCTTGCCGACTCGGGGAACTGAGTTTTCTACTTCAAGTTTGTAGAGCACGACAACAGAATCAACGAGTTCAGTCGACCAGCCTTGCAGCCGCCGTCCCTCTTGCGCCATTGTCGATAGCTCCTCGAACAAGGACTGGGTACTATCGAGTGTGACGCTGCCTGACACAGAGCCGTCTCTCTCCCCATAGTCCAAGGTGTTCGGCGCTGTGTTTTCTTGTTCGGCGTCGTCCTGAACATTCCGACGCTTCGGTTGGAGGGGTGACCTCACGGCAGGAGCTTTGCGTTTCCGCAAAGGCTTCGAAAGATATTTCGGACAGTTGGGAAACAAGCGGGGTATGGCATCATCTTTGAGGCTCCACTTGTCTCGCGGTATGACGACGACGTCACCGCGGATGTTGTGCATGAAGTTTTTCACAAGGTCTGCTTCCTGAAAGTGAAGGCCGCACACAACACAAGAGCTCGTGAGCTCCCTGTCGCTCCTTGGGATCGCGTGTTGCCATTCTTGAAGCCTCGAAGTTTCGTTGGGCGGTTTGAAAAAGTGTCTCTTCTCAGCTGCGCTCTTCGCAGAGTCGTAGCCACTTTTGCAGCCGGTCACAAAGCAACGGGGCATTGCTTCTCACTACACAGTCACTGCAGTCATCGACATTTTACGTCTATACACGGGAAACAAAAGCAAACGCGCACAACAACTCGAGCAGAACGATGCGGTCGCCTTCTGCGCTCGCAGGCCGGTTCCTTCGCGGTTGCACCTCTCACCGAACCGGGCCAATCGTGTCGCGCGCGCCCCCACGCGGCGCTCAATGGAAAAGCGTCACGTGCCGCGGCGGAGTTTGACAACTGGAAAAGTATCTAGTAACGTTGTGTGGGAGGTTGTGGCCAGATACTGCACCAGGGTGGCCAATCCTTCTCTGGTGAGGGAGTGCGTTCCCGGCGGTGGTTAGCGGTGAGGCCGCACCCCAGGCCTCTTAATGCAGTTCCATCAACACGCGGATTTTTTCTTTCAATCCGGTTGGGAACTGCGCGGCACCGGGATTTGAACCACGAACCTCTTGCATGCGAGGCGGATGCTCTAACCACTACGCCATTGCCGCGATGGGGCACCACAACGACTACCAATATCAATAAACTGGAGATAATGCAAAAGAAAGTGCTCAGGCTATGTGAGAATTATATTTAGTGAACTGAAAGGCTTACCAACGAAACATTTATTTATTCAGCATAATTTACTCAAAGAGAATCAATTATATGACTTCAAACTTCTTCTGCAGGTGAATAAACACAATTTGTCAAACGAGACACATGAAAAATCTCCCCACACTATTCACAGTGTGCTTACAGGAGATTCTCAGAGGCCTAGAATGGGAAGACTTAGGTATAAGAGTTAATGGAGAGTACCTCAGTTACCTGCGTGCAGCCGATGACATTGCATCGATGAATAACTCAGGGGACGAATTGCAACCAATGATTACTGAATTAGACAAGGAGAGCAGAAAGATAGGTATTAAAATTAATCTGCTGAAAACGAAGGTAATGTAACATCCTCAAAAAAGAACATCCTCAAAGGAGAATCTTGTTTTTGCTCGCGACAATATAGAGATAGGTAGCAGTGCACTTGAAGTTGATAGCCAGTGATAGAAACCCCAAAACCAGAGAGACTGGCACAGTTTGGAATAATTACGTTGATTTTTATCAGTATGACACAGTGAATTAAATTTGGTGCACCTTGGCACAGGAGTAGAATCACTGACAATGGCCACACTTAATAGATTTTGAGGCGGATGTGACCTGATAGCGACACATCATCTCTATTAGTAGGTCAGTGACGGCAGTGATGTTTATGGCCACGCAAGTGCACGGCTCCTGTCACCGGAAACACATGCACTTGGGACTTGGCGCATGCGCAGTACTGCCACCCAAGCATTTTTGGTATGCAAGCCGCTTGCGTACCCAGCACTGAAACTGTTGTAAACTGCAAAAAAAACTATTTTTTGAAGAATTTGTTTCTGCAGCCAAATTATTCTCTGGATAGTAAAAAAAAAAACCATAGCAAATATTGCTTTGATATTTGTGATTTTATATTATTTTGTTGTTTTCCCAGTCACCGTTATACTTTCAAGAATATTTCGTTGTTATAACAAAAAAAAATGTAAAAATAAAACTTAGGATACAAGAACTACTGTAATTACTCGAATCTAACGCGCACCTTTTTTCCGGTTAAGCGAGTTCATAAATCGCATGAGCGTTAAAATAGAGTTCGAAAAAAAAAAAGGTCATTCTATTAACATCGGCATTTCCGAAATGGCCGTTCCCTACGTGCGTCGGCCATTTCTGCCCATGTGTTTCTCATGTGCGGTACTTCGTACGTGTGCAGAGGAGTTCGTAATCTTGTAGTTCATTAGCATCGACGGCATGGAAGGGCCGACTCGAAAAACTCGACGAGTGCACCACGATGCCGCTTTTAAAAGAAAAGTCATCGCGTGTGCCGAAACGGTCTTAAATCGGGCCGCATCGCGGTCGTTCGGAGTTTCCGAAACGTGCGTGCGGGACTGGCGGAAAGAAAAGCAGAAGATTGTCGAGAGCAAAGATTCATGCTTCAGTGGACCACAGCAGGGTCGGTTTCCGTAAATTGAAGAGCTGCTCGCCGAGTATGTGCTTGAGCAGCGAGCGGCACAGCGGCCCGTGACGACAGAACTGCTCTAAGTGCGGGCTATGCAGTTAGCTTTAGAAAAGGGCTAACGCGGAGCCAGTTCACAGCGAGCAGGAGCTGGCTAACTAACTTTAGGCTTTAGGCTAATTAACTTTAGGCTTTTCCCTCCGAAAGCGAACGGGCATGGGCCAAAACTTGCCGGAGGAGTACGAAGAAGAGCTTAACAGTCTTCAGAGGTTCGTCCTAAACTTGCGGCACAACGGCTACCTGCTTAGGCAAATCGGGAATGCCGATCAGACGCGTCTTTACTTCGACATGCCTGGCACCACAACCGTCGAGAAGAAGAGGGCGAAACAAGTTCGCGTGCTGACATCGGGCCACGGTAAAACTAGAGTGACGGCAATGCTCCGTTGCACGTCAGATAGGCACAAGCTTCCCCCGTACCTCATATTTAAACGGAAGACGCTCCTGAAAGGAGTCGTTTTCCCGAGTGGTGTGATCGTGCGGGCCAACGAGAAAAATGGGTGCACGTTGCAATCTATGTCTTACTTATTTTTTTTTCAACGAGGAAACCGGGTGCTCGTTACAATCGAGGGCGCGGTAGAATCAAGTAAATACGGTATTTATTTGCTTGTGATTGAGGTTAGGAGGACAACATGATGTAAATTACATTCTAATGTGGGCAAAACTTGAGATTTTTTTTCACAAGTTTAAAAACTTCACTCGTCTAAAAATGATTCTGATGCAAAATATGCCTTCCACAGAGTACATATTCATTACTCAGATATTCATATTTAAAGCCACACTCTAATAGCAAAAATGGAAACATTTAACACTAAAGCTTATACGGCAGAAAAGTTGCCGGAATATTGTTGAGCTTCAAATACTTCACACAAACACCTTTGTTCATTATGTAAATGAAGTTTAGTATTGCAATGATAAATGACACTCTATGAATGAATTTTCAGACAAACAACACTCCAACAACATATGAGGCTACAAAAATTTTTTCTTTCTGAAATGGCTGGTACTTTTGGCCTGGAATGAGCCACAATCACAAATTCATACCTGATAACCTTGGAGCCTTGAAAAATCGGTCTAGTGGCAAAACGATGGGGTGAAAAGGATCCCGAGAACAGAAAAGCTGATACAGCCCAAAACACTTATAATGATCCCAGATATAACGATCTATCCATTATAAGGACCATATTTCCGTGCACTTACGATTTTCCTATGCTACCCTTTGAAATTGAGTTGACATACAGCAAACAATTTTCAAAGCCTTCTACTTTCACAATGAACACTTCCGACACGGTCGCGGAAAAAATATACCGCACACGAAGCAAAAAAAAAAAGTTAAAACAGGCTAAGGTTGCACGGCGGGCTTGTTTGTTATTCATGTTTTTCGAGGTATAGCGCATCCAGGACGGGACAGAGAAGAAGACAGAACACATACAGGGCGCTAACTTTCAACAATGCAGTTTTATCCGAGATACAGCAATACGTACTTGCACCCAAACATGACGCGTCACAACCGCGTGCTAGAACTAGAAAATTGTGATCTACTGTCACAGGTTCCGTTAATTAGAGAGGCAATCGCCGGGCTAATTCCAAGGGCCGAAATATCGGTCCCCGAACCGCACCACGAAAGCGTGGACAATTTAGAAGTGGTTCTTTTTGGCGCGCCAGCGGACGCCGGCTGTGGCCCAAAGAACAAGTCAGAGCCAAGAGTTGATAAACAAACAAAATTATATTCTCAATAATGGCAGATCAAAAACAAAACACAAGTATGCACACTCCACAATAGTTGCATACAATATGTCACCAATCAAACAACGTACTACATAGTACAATCAGCCACACTCGAAACAGCGGACACAGACAACAATACGCACTACAGTGCAGTCGTATGCATTGAACAACCAAGACACTTAAAGACTAAAGAGAGAGAAAACCTATTCAGTCCAAGGTTCTTGGAACAAAAGTCTGGATGATACTCTTCCGAGAATCACTCACTCAAAGTCCAGCGTTGTTGTCGTTCCGCTGCACCCGAAGTTTCTCTTCCTAGAAACCTCGCCGAAGTTTCTTTTTCAGGAAACCTCGCGTCTTCAATTGGCCACTCTCCAAGCTTCAAACTTCTTTGCCGGAAACACGTCGGCTTCACACACGCAGCTGTTGCCACGCGTCTTCGCTCGATAGCGGTAGACACACGCTCTTGCCTGTAGCTCGAGCTTTCACCCCTCAGGTGGAAATCCTCTTCTTCTCCTGCTTTGTCACTACGGACAAAACCTTTGTCCACTACACGGCGGAATCCCTACGCGCTCTGGCGCTAACTTCCGTCTTCTCCTCATCTCCCATCTCGGCTGCTCGATTAAATACCTTCTGCGCGAGATTCCAGAAAGTTCTCATCGTTTCGTCTGCGCGATGCGCAGCGAAGGCTGCGGGAAAGGGTGAGATGGTTCGAAGGCCGTCCGCGACGGATGATGCCACCCGCCATCACCACGCCCCTTTCTATCGAGAATCTTCTAGGGCCTGCTCGGCCGCCGACGCGAGGAGGCCCGTCGGCGATTCCACGCTTCCGAGTGGAGAGGGACGCGCGCCTGGGGAGTCTTTGAATGCTTGTTTTCTTTTCTTTTTTCTTTTTTTATCGTTGACCTCTCGGCGCTTCGTCGCGAGAATTTGGCGGCGTGCCCTTTTTTGAGCGCTCGTTTTGTGACATCTACTGCAACTCATGCGATATCTAAATAATGCAATACTTTCAATGATAATGATACCGATGGCTTGCTTATACAGGTGTTCCCAAACTTAGCAATGAATTTCGCTTCTATAATGAGCCTTGTCATTTGGTTAGTGCTTCTTCCTATTATGCTGGTGCGACTAAAGAGGGGTTGGCACCCGCATTCTTTGCAGTGAATTGCAAGAAAACCCTCAGGCTGTGCCTTGGCCACGTTATTCTTGTGTTCGTTTAGCCTATCATTGATGCATGGTAATTTACATTTATTCATTTATAGCAAATACTTCAAAGTTTTAAGTAATATAAATTCAAATTGAAGCAATTTGAATACTGTAATATTCGTTAGAATACTTGCACAAGCCTATGAATCCGGTGTCAGTTTGCCATCTGTATCTATGCCTAACTATGGCTTACATGACACATCACATGTACAATACCCTGAAGACATTAGTAGCTTGTTCTAAAAATACTTTACTGCTTCTCCATAGGTGTTTTTTTTTTTCGATGTCCAAGACTTCCTCCAAAAATTCATTGGAATCTATGACTGATTTCCCCAGCTTCCACGACATGATGGGAGAGAAGCAAAAGAACTAGAATAGTGTTTGACCTACTGAATAACATCAGCGGTCCAGAAGGACTTGGAAAACAAGAAATGCAAGCTTCAAGTCATCTATAGCAGGATATCCATGCGAATAGGTGTAAAGAAGGAAAGCTCAATTTGATGCACCTAACTGTTGCTGCAGCAATTCAGTATACTCACATAAAAAGGAGCCTGAAGGGGCCAGAACAATATGTTTCATTTAATACGCCTTTCATTTACTGAGAGATGAGAAGGGTTGCAGAAAAAAAACACAAAAACAATCTTGTCGGAGGCATTTGTTCCATTTAGACAGCAGTTCCATTGAAGAGATTTCTGTTAACAGCAAGTCTACTGACATAATCAGACACAAACCTTGACTCCTTCTATAGTCTTCAGCTGAACCTTCAAGAAATTGTTCTCATCACTGAGCTGCTTCACAACAGCTACTGAAGTATCACTTCCTTCAAGTGTCTCGTGTCTGTGTACTTCGAGCTGAAACCATCCGCAGTTCAGGGAGACCCATCAACACTGGCTGTCTGCAAGCGTTATGAGGCACCACTTGCTCTCGTGGATAGAAAGAAGGCCTAAACCATCTGTTACTTCTGTTACTTCCGTATACGTGTGCTTGAAAGCTGAAGTTGTTTTCTTCCTGCTACTTTTAGAGGTTAGGACTTAAAATACGTACTATCTTGCAGTGTGACTGTGGATAAGTCAAGATCATGTATATTTCAACTACCTGTGCAATTTCCTAGAATTTTTAAATGACTGTAGTGCACAGGATTTCACTTGGTAGTGGTAGACACTATAGCTATAACAACTGAATTTAAACAAAAGCAGATGTGCTCAAAGAAATCTGGGACCTTTCTCTGCTATATGAAAAAAATAACAGTACCACATCCAATGAACACAATCTTGCTCTTCACGACAGAATTCCAAATTTGATGAAGTTGTGCTGCAGGTGCTCATCGCCTTTATGATTTATTATTTTAGGAGCCTATTGAGCGTGCCTGCAAAGCTAAAGCAATTGAATGCAGCCTTATGAGCTTTGGTGTATATTTTTTGTAAACTTGTATGAGCTAAACACTGTTAATTAAGACAAAACAATTCTTAGTATAGATTGTAAATTGTCTGACAAGGCACAACTAAATGTTGGTAATCCCCGCATTGAGGGGGTGTTCATATTGAAATGCAATTAATAATTTCTGACGATTCACATGCCAGCTATGAAGTGATCGTGAGTCATACAGTAGTGGGCAAATTTAGATTGATTCTGGCTTCCAGTGGTTATAACAAATGACATTGTAGCCTCGAAGAAGAAAAGACTCCCTTCGAAACATTTGCTCTGACACCTCATGTTGACAGATTTTTCATATTTTTAAGCTTACACCTTTTAAGGGTAAGTTTAGTTCACCTGCACCGATGGGAACTGGTTTACAGCTGTGCGCAAGGAGTTCAGAACTTGTGCAGCCCGAGTTCAGCAGTGTGTCATCACAAGTGAATGACAAGGTGGAATCTTTATTCTTGTTCGCTTAATTTAAAGAGGTGCAATCTTGGCAAAAGACGCCGCGTCCTGTACAGGCAGGTACGGCACCTACGTCTAATGCTTTGTTGTTTGTTAAGCTGTGCGTGCAGCTGCACCAAACCAGCGCCGTCAGAGTAGCAGGTACTGGAAAATCATACACCATGTTTAGTGCTGTACCTCTTCTGCGCTTTTTGAAATGAATGGCATGGTTTAGAGGATACTATTGCTGCACCACTGAAACGAATGGCGAGGTGCAGCCCTTTGTAAAGCGGATCATGTTGTGCAGGCGAATTGAACAAACCCTTAAGCATGCAAGCGTCTTAGCATTTCACCCCCATCGAAATATGGCCACTGCGGCTGGAATCAAACCTGTGTTGTTAAGCTTAGCAGCGCCCTACAATCTAACTAATAGTGTTACCGTTTCGAGGTTATTGAAGTGTAGATTCCATGCTTGTGGCCAATCTAAAGCATCCCTCCACGATATGCGTGGCAAAACATTCACAAATACAGCATTGCATGTTTGAGGTTCGAGATGACCTGTTGGAGTGGACGTTCAGATGTTTCAACCTGCTTGCAGAGTGAACATTCGGAAGTAGTCATCCTGTAGTTGCATGGCAGTCTGGAAAACCAAGTAACATCACCAGATATCAATGCATGAAATCAATGCATGAAATTTTCCAAAGTAAACAAATAAAATCAGTTAACTAGTAAACAGCAGTATTTTATACATATATGTAGTGGTACCTCATAACACGTGTATCACTCAGGGCTGCTTCTTCACAAGGCATGTCATGTAGCAGGTTCCTTGCCCATTGTACACAGCTGCTTCCATATCAGGTGGGCCAGGAGGTTGTGGCAGAGAAAGAAGTACGTATATGTGATTTCTGTGACGCTTTCTTTGTCATACTATAGCAAAACCACACCCATAATTATGTGATGTTTCTCAAACTGCGATTGCGGTAAACTATCAAATCGTAGGTTTTTAGCACTAATATATGGGCTAGCTACGAAGACATATGCGAGGCGACAGTGATTTATATGCCTTCTTTCATCGCAACGGCCTGGTTAGTGTTACCTGGCGATAGGATTTCAAAAATTAACTATTGAGTCAGCAACTCGTTCCCACGCGAAGCCAAGCCGCAAGTAACGCACCGTTTTTCCGTTTGCAGATTGAGACGTCAAACAGTTTTAAAATTTAATATTGCAGTTTGCTGCCACCGTGTGATGCTTACGCATTGACAAAAAAACTACATATGTTGAAATAAACCAACTAGCCCCGTAAGCAACCGTCCTTGAAAAACTGAATTGGTTTCTACTCACCGGCCCGACCTTGCAACGGGTGTTCATCCCATGAAAGCTTCAACGGTCGCTTCGTTACCCGGAAGTCACTTGAATTCTCTTCGCGAAAGCATTTGAACGAGTCAAAATAAACAGAACGAGAAACAGCTTGTTGGTCGGCAGAGGCTCGAAACATTTACAGCGAAACAAAACAATCCGAGACACATCCGAACGTACCGCGAGCTATTACCTGCCGTCGCAACCGTTGGCCCCGTGAACTTTGAAATGAGGATAATGATGGCAATAGGCTGCTGCTCACCTAGAGCCAGCTTGAGCAAAAACTATTATAAAAAATTGATGACGCAGCACTTGTTTAAGAAAAAACTATTCGCTAGAAGAACAAGTTGTTTTTTATGTGTAGCGGTACGCAAAGATGTAGTATTTGATCATTTGCAAAATTGAAAGTTGGCCCCGACGAGGGCGCCCCTATAAGCAAGTGCAATAGCGTGAGTGCCGAGAGAGGTTAGTAGATCCACTCTGGGTGTTTGAAGCGGAAAGGCGCCGCGGTTGATTTTTTTGCCCCCTACAGGTGATCACTTGAACTTGAGTTTCCGGGGCCTGGCCGAGCTGACGGCGCGTCTGGTGTTTGCGAAGCAGAGGTCACCTCCCCGCGTTTCTCTCCCTCCCACATTCCTCCCCTGCGCTTCCGCCTGCGAAGTGGGTAGGGGGGTTCCTTAGTCAAAGTTTTCTCCCTTATAGCGCCAATGTTTAATCAAACGTCACGAAAAAAGCTTAGTAGGCATGTTGCAGATATCGAATTTGAAATAAATTCACAAATGCAAAACCACTCTGCTATCCCTTCTAGTACACACGTGAGGCCACCATGTTGATCTTTGTGGCAAGTGTAGAGGTGAGCAGTTTGTCACTTCCAGTCATGCTTCGAGTGGTCTGCGTGCGGGGTCGCCGAATAGTGCCGAACAGGCGGTGCAGTTCAGTGCCGCTTATAAAAGGAAAGTACAGTAAAAGCTCGTTAATTTGACACCCCTCAATTCGTAAATTCGGACGGCTCTATTGGTCCCGGCCAAAGTGCATGTTAATCTATGGGACCAAACCTCCGTTATTTTGTCGGAATGCGGCTCCGCACCGCTCAATTCGGACAAATGCTGACGGCTGCTGCTACACAAAAGTGTGATAAAGCAGCGTTGGCACCACTGGAGTGAAACCGAAACCTGAGTGGCATCGTCATCATCATCAACTTGTGGGGGCGATCGCATCGTCACCGAACGTCGGCGTCTTCTTTCTTCTCCACTCAGCGCCTCTGACGCCATTTTCTCTTGTGTTGTCGGGTCGGAACCATCTCTTTTTGCGGAGTTCGCTTTTTCTTCCACTGTGACCGTATTTGCATGCCAGCACCATCGTGCGCTACAGTGATGGCAACGCGAAAAAAGCGGCAGAACTACAACGCGAAAAACTTGGCGACTAAAGTGGAAATTTTGGAAGCACTGAAGAACGGCGAATCGCGACAGCAGGTTATGACCAAGTACAACGTGAAGCGAAGCACGTTGGGAACGTACGTGAAAAATGAACAACAGATTCGACAAGCCTTTGAAAGCGAAAAGTTTCATGTCTCTAGAAAGCGGTTGCGAACTGCAGCTCATCCCCAGCTCGAAGAAGCTTTGCTCCGGTGGATTACTGACTGTCCCAACGCGCATCTGCCTTTGAGCGGACCTCTCATCATGGTGCAAGGTGAGAAGTACGCTGCAATGATGAACATTAAATCGTTCAAAGGGTCAGAAGGGTGGTTTGCGAGGTTTCGAGAGAGACACGAACTTGTCTTCAGGAGTGTGTGCGGGGAAAAGGCCAGTGTTGACGAAAGCGTGACCACCGAGTGGAGAAATGTGAAGCTGCTGGAGCACATCGCCGCATATGAACCACGTGACGTGGTCAATGCAGATGAAACTGCCCTATTTTTCAGAGCTCTGCCCGACAAGACTGGTGACTTTCAAAGGGAACGCGTGCATTGGTGGCAAGAAATGCAAGCAAAGGATAACCGTGCTTCTTGCCGCCAATATGACTAGCACAGAGCGCTTGCCACTACTTGTCGTCAGGGAAGGCGCTTAAGCCACGTTGTTTTAAGAACGTCAAAAGCCTTCCTGTCGAGTACACAGCGAACAGGAAGGCATGGATGACATCGGACATTTTTCGCAGCTGGCTGCAGCAGTTGGACCGGCCCTTCACGTCGCAGTACTGCAAGATAATTATCGTTGTTGACAACTGCAGTGCCCATAACTGTAAAGTCGAACTGAAGAGCATCAAAGTAGTTTTTTTGCCGCCCAACACTACGTCTGCTCTTCAGCCGATAGACTAGGGTATCATTCACTACGTGAAGTCGAAGTACCGCAAGCACCTGCTAAAGCGAATGATCCTATGCTCAGAAGCTGCAAAGTTGTATCAAGTGGACTTACTCGGCGCAGTTCACATCATCGCCCACGTGTGGTAAAACACTCCGCCGCAAGTCATCGCCAACTGTTTTCGGCACAGCGGTTTTGTGAGGCCCGAGCATGCAGAAGTAGCTGACGATAGCATCGAGGAGGTGTCAGCCGAGTCCACCGACGATGACTGCCCGACTTTCGATGCTGTCCTTCCCACAGATGTGACCTTTCAGAACTACATTGCGATTGATCATGGTGTCGCCACGAGTGGTCTCCTGATCAAGAGATTATTAATGATGTCAAGGACGCCCATGAAGACCACGATTCTGACGAAGAATTATGCAAGGAGATACAGCCGCGACCTCATCGGACCTCACGAAAAGTCTCGGAGGCGCTGTTAATATTAGAGGACGCTTGCCTGAACACTCCCGACAGCTTGCGTGCTGTTGGCCATTTGGAACAGTTAGGAAAAATTGTGATGTCAGCCGGAATCTGCGTGGAGTACAAACCAACGGTAAAAGTTCCTCAAGAAGGTTATAGTTGGGCCTGCATAACCAAATGATTTTGAGCATGTATGCCCAGCTTGCCCCTTCAGATGCTCTAAAGCGGCAGTCACACATGGCGACAGAAGCTGAACAGCTCTGCCAACATTCATCTTCTCCATATTATTAGGGAATACATGTTTCCGGCTGAGATACCTTACAGGTTTTACAGTCAAACCTTTCTGCAGCTCGTACAAATCCTTGATGTAAGATGAAGAAATCTCACGCTCTGGACCAATATCATGTGACAACAGCTGCGACCGGACATTCTTCAACACATGACACGGGTCAAAACTCATGAACAGCTGCCTATCAGGATCACATGGGTGCTCAGTCCTGTAGGTTACCAAACCATTTCCAAGAAGCTTCATAGCATTCACATTCACGTTGTGATTATCGGTCACCAGCCGCACAATTTCAAACCCACAAGTTTCCACTTTCTTCATCACAAAGATAATAATCTTGTAAAGTTCATCTCCAGTGAGTCCCTTCGTGAAATAATACGCCACTGGAATCTGGAATGGCGTAGTTAATCCGCTGATTACAAAACAAAGAAGAGAATAGGCTAAAATAGGAATGGTGTCCTTTTGTCCCAGTTCAGTGTCCACTTGTCCGACTAAGCAATCCTTTTGCTTGCGATACTGCCACTTTTCTTTTATCCGCATTTCATCGACGATTAATGAGCAAACCCTTGACTGTGGCATTTCCGAATCTCTGGCTTCTGCAGCTAGCCTTGTTTCCACCAATTTGCTGAAGCCTGTCTCTTCACTGGTGGTTCCTATGTAATTAGACAGTGTTGTTCTACTTGGAAGTTTTAAAAGGGCCTCACCTCGCATGTGCTCATAGGCTTTAGTAGACAAATGTCGAAGGACCACACACCTACGAGTTGTCTCTTCAGACCATGTTGGCCTTTTCCTCCTGAAGTTGATAATTTGATCAAGAAGAAAGAGTGCTGCTGGCTGTTGTTTCACGGCTCTTTCTTTGATATAGGAGATATCTGCTGCCATGGAATCTTGCTGTAGTTTCTCAAGCTCCAATTTGTATTTGTCAACTGTCCTTTGCAGTCTCGACACTTGGTTCCTGAGGTCCCTCTCTTTTCTTTTCCATTTGGCTTTCTCCGTGGCCAGCAAGCTCGCCACCGCTTGTCTACTGTCCACCTGAACACCTCGGTCACATGCTGGAGGAGTCTCGGGCGGAAAGTTACTGCGTTCGTTGGTATCGCTGAAAGCATCGGTGATATCCATGGGCTCTGGTTCTTCAAGTTCGTGGTTTTGTGGTGTCGGTACTGCAGGTGGCAACACCACAGATGCAGCGGCACTCGTCGCATGATCACTTTTCTGTTTCAAAGGAACACAAGCTCGCTTTACAATGCTTGCTCTGCTTCGCTCGGCGCTTGATTTTGGTTGCAAGTGCGCAGGGTAATCTTCAAAAACTGAAGGAACAACACCTTTTTTCAAAAACCGTCGTCGTTTTCCTTCCACAAAGTCCTCGGCGCGAAAATGACGGCTGCATACCTTCGTGTAGCAGGACGTTGAATTTGGCAACCAGTTGTCACGTCGAATAACGGCCAGCCACTTTTCTTGTACGTCTGCGGCAGAAGGAATCTCGTGAAAAGACAGTCCCGGCGTTTTCTTTTTCTCGTCAGACTTACACAGCGGTATGCAGCAGTACGACTTCTTCAGTCACGCGACACGCGCGGCCGAAGCACAGGATTAAAAAAAAAAGAAACTTGAATCAGTATACGACAGCATGCAACTTGAAGAACACAACACCACGTGCAGCACAGCGAAGGGAGTACCGCCCACGACCTCCTCGGTGCCACCAAACCAGCGAGCGAACCATGTTTACACAGCGCCACTACCCATTAGCGGCGAGCGGTGGAAACACTAGCGCCGACGGCCGTGAGAGGGCCTTCTTTCAGGCACTGAAAGTTATAGAGAAGGCACTGGTAGTGGTTGGTTATATTCTGAGCATTTCTCTATTACCTGATTGATAGTATGAATGTGGTCGATTGTTTAGTAGCCTGTTCGAAATCCTGCTTGTTCCTTTGGTTGATTGAATTCTAATGTATTCTTTACTCTGTTAGCAAGCCTGTAATTCTTCAAGTCCTTGTCATCTCCTTTCTTATGTATTAGGATGATGTTAGCGTTCTTCCAAGACTCTGGTACTCTTCCCGTCAGGAGACACCTCGTAAACAGGGTGGCTAGTTTTTCTAACACAATCTGTCCTCCATCTTTCAGCAGATCTGATGTTACCTGATCCTCACCAGCAGCTTTGCCTCTTTGCATGCTCTCCAAAGCTTTTCTGACTTCTTCTATCGTTACTGGTGGGCTGTCATCTGGGTTACTGCTAGTTCTTATAGTATTAAGGTCGTGGTTGTCTCGGCTACTGTACAGATCTCTGTAAAACTCCTCCGCTATTTTAACTATACTATCCATATTGATAGTTATTTTGCCTTCCTTGTCCCTTAGTGCATACATCCGATTTTTGCCTATCCCAAGTTTCCTCTTCATTGCTTTGACGCTTCCTCCGTTTTTCAGAGCGTATTCAATTCTCTCCATGTTATACCTTCTTACGTCGGATACCTTACGCCTATTAATCAACTTCGAAGGCTCTGCCAGTTCTATTATGTCTTTTGTACTTGAGACTTTCATGATTTGATGCTTCTTAATGAGATTCTTCATTTCCTGGGAAAGCTTGCCAGTGTCCTGTCTAACTACCCTGCCTCCAACTTCCACTGCACACTCCATAATGATACTCGTCAGATTATCATTCATTGTATCTATGCTAAGGTTGGTTTCCTCACTAAGAGCAGAGTACCTGTTCTGAAGCAAGACTCTGAATTCCTGTACTTTCCCTCTCAGTGCTAGCTCATTGATTGGCTTTTTGCGTATCAGTTTCTGTCGTTCCTTTCTCAAGTCTAGGCGAATTCGAGACCGTACCATTCTATGGTCACTGCATCATACCTTGCCAACCACTTCCACATCCTGCACTATGCCTGGGTGTGCACTCATTACAAAGTCTATTTCGTTCTTATTTTCGCCATTAGGACTTCTTCATGTCCACTTGCGGTTTCCTCATTTTCAGTAGAAAATATTCAAAATCTGTAAATTATTGCGTTCTGCGAATTCTACTAGTAGCTCTCCTCTGGCGTTTCTAGTACCAATGCCATAATCTCCTACTGCCTGGTCTCCAGCCTGCTTCTTCCCTACCTTTGCATTAAAGTCTCCCATCAGTATATTATACTGTGTTTTTACCTTACTCATTGCCGATTCCACGTCTTCATAGAAGCTTTCAACTGAAGTGTCATCATGGCTGGATGTAGGCGTGCAAGCCTGTACCACCTTCATCTTGTATCTTTTATTCAGCTATACGATACCTACCACCCTTTCATTAATGCTATAGTATTCCTCTATGTTGCCAGCTATGTTTCTGTGAATTAGGAACCCCACTCCCAGTTCTCTTCTGTTAGCCAAGCCCTGATAGCAAAGGACGTGTCCATTCTGTAGCACCGTATAGGCCTCATCTGTCCTCCTAACCTAACTGAGACCTATTATATCCCATTTAACACCATCTAGCTTCTCGAATAGTACAACTAGACTTCCCTCACTAGATAAGTTTCTAGCGTTAAAGGTTGCCAAGTTCAGGTTCCAATGGCGGCCTGTTCGGATTCAGAGATTCTTAGCAGATCTGACCGTCGCCGTGGTCAGTTGCTTCGCAGCTGCTGGGGACTGAGGGCCGTGAGTTATTTGACGTATGCATGTGGGAGGTAGTGGCTAGATCCTGCACCAGGGTGACCAATCCTTCTCTGGTGAGGGAGTGCGTTCCCCTGCAATGGTTACCGGTGAGGCCGCACCCCAGGCCTCGTAATGCAGTTTCATCACCACGCGGATTTTTTTTTATCCTGTTGGGAACTGCGCGGCACCGGGATTTGAACCGCGGCATGCAAGGCGGATGCTCTAACCACTACGCCATCGCTGCTTAAACTTTATTTGCATAAACTTTATTTAGCCTTAGGCAACAGACTTTAGTAGGCTTTTAGAGGCAAATTAGAGAAAAAACTCTACTAGCATTTTATTACTATCAATAGTCACCTTTGTGATATATAAACAGGATTATAGAAAATTGCACACTACTGGGCCTCATCTTTTTGGCCAGTAAGCTAAAATTATGAGTAAAGATATGGTTTAAACCTTAATAAATATGTTTTTCTGCCAATACATGTCTATTTCTATTGATACAATTGTGCTTCTTAAAAAAAAAATCGGTGGTGCTGTCTTCATTTTGAAAGCATAGTCAGGAATTTGTGGCACATGCCTATGATAATAAGTGCGCCTGGCCAGGTGACCTAGAATTAAAAGCTCGTATTGCCTTTACTTGCTGAGCTTTTTACGGCTGCTTTCATATTTCCAATACTCCCTAGAAATACTAATAGAAAAGGTGATGAATTCTTCCTTTTTCATTAGTGCATCTGCCACTCTATATTACACTACAGGCAGCCGTTTCAAAAAAAATGGGTGCTGCATATAAAAGAATCTAAGGTGCACTGCGAACTTAAGTGGCTTCTGTTTTTGGATATTTTGCCAGGAATTTTGTTCTGGGGAAAGAGGGAGTGAACCTGCATCTCTGAACATAATCTCATTCATGGTATCTGTAAGTACAAAAGTTTCAGGCAGCCAGAGGCAATGAAGATAAGTGGGGGGAGGTTTCTTTTCCGCAAAGATGAAATGCTTCGCAATAAAATACACTATTCTGGGTTGTAGCCTACCACAGATAAATACACCACAATACATCGTATGGTGCAAGGCCGAATGCTTAAGTGTGTTGGATGCTTTATACATACTGAGAGGAAGGTAACCTACACTATGACCATAAAATACAGTGGAACAATGCATGCACGACATGCACTTGTTAACTTTTAGAGCTGACTAATAATTGTTACTTTTGTTTATTATTGTGGGAATAGGACAGAAAGATGCAATACATGAAACAGGTACTAATTTGCCAACAGTTTATCATTCTCACAGAAAGCCTCATCCTGCCTAAAGTTAAAATTTAAGAGCTTCATGTAAAATTTATGGCACCTCTAACCCACATTTCTGATGCACAAATATCAGTTTTCATTCTGACCTGCCAGACTTCTATACTGGAAGTCTTCTGCATAAACAGTTTGTCTTAACTTTATTTTGAAATGTGATGTTAATGCACAAAGTGAGAAACTTGTGAAAATCCATCCCGATTATATATGCTCTAGAAGAATAAAACAAAATAGAGCAGTCTCCTAAGATATAAATATAAGCATATATTGTAGCTGCAAAATTACAACCGCTACTTTACAGCTATACCTTTAGTAAGCTTACTTGTTCATGAAAATTGTTTGGAAATGCACCTTTATCACTTCTGCAAGTAGCATTCTCATAGCTTGCATAGCGTTTTTATACAAAGTACTGACACAATACTGCATAATGTGAAACTCTGCGGTAGGTGGCTAGATAAAGCGACTGTGCTGTAACTAATAAGTGCAAAACACTGCACAAGTGGATTTTGCATTGTAAACAAAAGATCTGTAAATACAGCAGAAAACATTAGCTAGGGAATAAAGGCAAATTAACTTAGTAATGCAAGTGGCAGTATGCTAAAAAAACATGTTTTTTTTTGTTTAGATTGAACTTCCGAAAGAATAAACCTTCCGAATCTTCGTATGTGCAATGGCTATAATCATCGATTACCGAATACAATAGACTAACGGCCGCTGCCTCAACTTGGCAGTCCAAATTTTGGAGGGGGAAAAAAACACAATTCGCCAGCAAACAGCAGTGTCTTCGCATTATGCAACAGCGCATTTCGCGGAAGCCACTAGACGGCAATTGGTGTCCTGCAGCTTCGTCATGCAGAGCTATCAGTGAGCATCGAGTGCACGGCTTTATCTGGGAGGCACTATACTTGCACATGTACATGCGGATGACATGAGCAGTGGTGACGAGCTGAGCTAGAGCAGTGACACAGATGAAATCTAGCAAGGATGTCGGCAGCTAAGTGGGATATATCTCATCGTTGGGTATATATGGCTCGATTAGATAGGTTTTTTGATATGTGAATTAAAAATCAAACAAAAGTTTCACACTTCCGCGGAAGGGATGCACGGTATCAAATTCGCTAAAAAAGAAGTGTGGCCCTCAGACGACTTAGTGAAAAACGAAAATGCGAAAATGTGCAAAGTGCAAAAATGAGAAGAAAAAAACAGAATAAACAGGACAGAGCACTCTGTCCCATTTCTCCTGTTTGTTCCTAGTGGTTTTCTCGCTGTCTTTTACTATGAATGTGCACCAACAAGCTGAAGTTTGTCCGCTTCTCTCTTACAGGAGTGTATATGGTGCATTAAAAAAAAAGAAAAAAAATGACTGCACCTGCAAGTGCTACAGGGCACAGCTAAAATTTTGCCAGCCTTAAATTCTACTGTGCTCAAGCTCATGAACTGTTCAGTTTAAGAGAGCTACTGACTTCTTTCTCCCACGAGCTAGTAACTCCTACTTGTAAAAGATACCTGAAAGCTTTGAAGGGTATATTGAAAGTGCGTTGGAGCTAGATACGACATTGCATATTTTTTTAAGGCCCTCAACTGAATAAGGTAAAACAAGACAATGCAATCCAATACGGCATATGAAAATCCCACTTGAGATATTTTCTGTAGAATCTACATCCATGTTGTTTTCAGTCCCCAATCAAGCTCAGTGCACACTGCCAGAAAGTAGACAGTCAAGTCCAGTCAAGTGTACCAAGTTCTTCCAGAGTAGAAACTAGATATAGGGCTGACTATCTAACTACTATTATGAGACGTTTTTGTGTTTACTAGTCATTATGCATCAGATGAATGAAGTGCTGCACGAGTGATATATTCTACACACACCAGCACAGTGCACCAAATAATGGGCAGAAACTAATTTTTACAGTGCCACATACGTGAGCGGAAGCAATTTAATGTTTTATAAATGACAATAAGAGATTTTTTATGTGCACGTGGGCTATTATATCGTTACAGAGCCCACACTTTATTATTTATCAAACCAAAATAAGAAGTTTATTTGTCCTACGCTACTTCTCGGTTATTTAGTGCATTGTTTGAGGAGCACAAATTATTTTGCTGTTATACACTACACAGTGAGGTTTGTCTTTGTTTTTTTTTGTGTGTTGAATACAAGTGTCTTGCCTAATAATAACTTAATTATTTTAAAGACTGAATAAAGATGTAAAGAATTCCTTTCAATTATTCCAGATTATTCGTCCACCGAACAAAAATAAATAGTGGCCGAGTCTATCCTAAAAAGTATCCTAAAAGTTCTTAGGAAAATTACAAGAAAGACAACATCACATATCTCACATTTTTAAAGTTTTAAAGGGGCCCGGCAGTACTTTTTGAACATGTTCAGAAAATGCTGCCAATCAGCAATCAAGGCTCCTGCGAACATGTGAGCCAAACATAGCCCAGCGTGCGGCGGGGAATCTACAAATAAATTTCAAAGATTGCTAGAAATCGCTCTTCTCTTAACAAATCCTGCTATATACCCAAATCAATTGTGTAACGTACCTGAAAGACTATTGGCAGATTTTAACATAGTGCAATGCATATTTATCCTGGCGACCACCACGCAGGCATTGCAGGGACAAACACCTTCAGAAGAGGAATGAAAGGCTTTAATGCCAACTCATTCTTGACTTGCTCATCAACCAGACAAAGAAAAAGAGAACCGTGTCTCGAGCAGAGCCGCGTGTGAATGCCGCAACTTCTTCTTCATCTGAAGTTGCAACAGGCATGCAAGCCACACGGGCGTTCAAAGGAAACAAGAAAGTGCTCAAGACTGACACACAGAAGTAGCTCTGATGATGATTGGTCGGGTTTTGCGGCACAGGGGCCATAGGTGGCCAAAGAGCGCCAGTATGAATGTAGCTGTTGCTTGTGCCCCGCACCCCACCCAAATTACATTTCAGTGCACTCATTGAGATTTTTAAAAGGAGGGAGAAAGTGCTTAGAGCATTAAACAAATCTCTGTAACTCCACTTGGATTCTAAAAATTTTTGTGGCAGTTAATCTGTGCGGTGATAAACCGTGGGATAATTTTATGAACACCTGGTAAAGTGTTGCAGGGCTCCATTCAATATATAAAGCGAACAAAATGTTTCTATATAAACAAGTAAATAACATTTTCCTTAGTCATTGGAAACCACAGCCACTTCTTAAAGAACATAAACCAGCATTAAAAGATAAAAAAATCTGTGAAGACCAAACCTTTAACAATATAAAACATTGCTAAGACCCTTGGTAAAAAGCTAAAGTTATTAGATTTAGAACAGTGATCTGCCTTGTCCTGGATTTTCAGCTTCAGCAGCCATACTTGACACTTTTCGTTCGGCATCAAGTCTTGCACGGATGAATCTGTGCATCGAAAGCAGTCGAACACAGAAAAGCACCCACCCCATAAGTAAACAAAACTGATTGCAATGCGAAACAAACAAAACATTCTAAAAACCACCAATAAAATTTTGACATACTTTAAATTGTTTAAGTGCATTAGCAAAGATGACAATAAAGTGGACAAATGCAAGCGCTTGTGAACAAACATACAGGTGTCTACTTGCTTGTGCTCAATGTAAATGCTTATACAGTAACAAATATATCTTGTCAAGTGGACTGAATGTCAAAATTTTCACTCAACAGTAAAAACACAAGCTGTTCCTAAGCAAGTTATTCTATGGATACCCAAAAGGGGCTCATTTAACAGACCCTTGGTGATTCATACAAATCATGCAGGCATCTTGCAAGCAAAGATACGAGATTCATTGTGAATGTCACTTAAAGCGCAGATTCATGGCATGGCCTCTGGCCTTATATACAACACAATGCCTTTGGCCCGAAGGGTATTTCAAAATAAAATAAAATAAAAAATAGTGAAGGACAACTGAAATTTTCAGCACCTTGCAATGCCCTGTTCTGATAAATCTGCCTGGATGACTGCAGGCATACAGGCAATATTTTGTTTGCGTCGTCTATATATCTTGTGCTTAATAGTGGTTTCAAGGAAAGTTGTGAAAGAAATTCTAATTCTAGCTTTTCCATAAATATGTTGGCATAATTGGGTGCTATTTTGGTTCCCATAGCGGTGTCACTGATTTGTCGAAGATACTCTTGGTTAAATTCAAATGAATTTAATTTTAGGACCATTCTCGTCAAAGTTGCGGTGGCAGAGAAATCTGGGGTGTCAAGTTGTCTATGGTCTGTGTACATGTTTTGTAATGCAGCTGTGCCGTCGTCGTGAGGAATATTTGTATACAATGAGAACACATCAACAGTAACCAAGCACGAGTTTTTCGGCACACACAGACCTGCATTGTCTCGAAGAAAATGTGTGGTGTCTTTTATGTACGACGCAAGGGTGCGTGGAATGTGGCTTATTAGTTTGTCCACGTATTCCTGATATGGGCTCAGTAATTGTACCTATGCCTCATATGATTGGTCGACCTTGGTTACGGGGATTATGAATTTTTGGAGGGATGTAGAAGCAACCTAGACGAGGGTATGCTGCTCACCTTAGTTTGTGATGGTCACTGTTGGTTATCTTTTCTGCGTCCAAGCGTCCAATAGTTTTGTTTTAGTTCTGTTGATACGGTACGTTTGTGTTTGTCTGTCGGATCACCTGGGAGGCGTTCGTAAAATTTTGAGTCGTGTAGTTGGTGGTATGCATCTTGTAAGTAGTAGGTTGTATTAATGGACTAGAATTGCTCCTTTCTTGTCAGCGGGCTTTATTGTTATGTCTGTCCTAGATGCCAGATTTCTCATACTCATTTTTTCAGGTTTTGTCAAGTTTTCTCGCTTTCCTTTCTGTCTGTGGTATTCGTGTACTATATCTTTCTGTACTGTGGTGATATTAAGGTTTAGACACTTGTCTCAATTACTGTTTGGTGTCATTGGTGTCAAATCATTGTTTTTTATGACGGTGAATTGTTTCTTTGTTAAAAGGCCTGTCCAAGAAATATTCGCGCAACCTTAAGCTTCTAGCGAAGTTGTCGAGGTCTCGGAGTAAGTAGAGTTTGTCAGAAAATTTGAAGCTTACTCTTTTGGATAGCAGTTTTTTTTCGTCAGGTGACAAACTCGTGTCTTATATGTTCACAGTCACTTTGTCACAGGATGTGTTTATGGACGGCTGCTCGTTTGTACCATTAGTAGTTACCTGGGTGGAGGTGTTGCAGTGGTATGGAATTATCTCAGGATATTCGGGGTTGGGCACATGGTCTCTTCTGAGTTTATGAATTTGTGTAGGGATGATGACTTGGTATTTATTTTGTTCGAATTTTATTAACAGGGTGATTTCCTCGTTCGATAAAGTGTTGTGGCGGAGAATGGTGTTGGTCATAGCGACCAGTTTCTTTACCTGCTGGTCACTGTGATTGAGAGCGATTTCTGTTAATTTAAGATATGCCTGAAGCACGACATTTTTCCATGTTATTTGGTTGCGTACGTCTAGGTTTGTAGCGGCTGGTGGAAGGGAGAGTGTCATACCCTTGGGGGCTACTCTAGCACCAAGGTACACTTGCAATGTTGATCTATGCATTTCATGTCTAATTCGTTTGTCAGTGAATTTTCGTACTTTAAGGAAGGTGGCACTTCAATTGAGAAGTGAGAGCTGGACTTACATTTCAGAGGTCAATCTTGTTTTGGGTGTGGGAATGGCACTGATGAAGTCCGCAGATTGTAGTTACGTTGGGCAGGCCTTTGTCGTTGTAGGGGAGATTTCGGTGTTGGGCTACGGCAAGCGCTGAGTGCAGCATATCTGTGTCCGTTGGGAGTTTCGGTCCCGGGGTCCACAATAGAGGGATGCAGCATCGTAGTTCAGCAGGCTTTCCTTTGAGGAGTGGCTTAGTGGTGCTGTCATGTAGGGCTTTTGGTCTCGCCATCCGCAATGGAGGGACGTGTGTTGGCTGTCTAGCAGACTTCCCCCCTAGTAGTGGCGCACTGTTGATGATGGTGAGGGCGTGCTTGTGGCGCAAGAGAGTCACAGTTTCGCCGATCGTCGGGAACTCGTTTGTGATGTTGGGTGGGTGCGGGGCTCCTGGAACATGTTGACATGCAGGGTTCTTGTCATGGGCGTCTTGTTGTGATGAACGGATATTGACGAGAGCTGTGGGTTGAGTCGACTATCTCGTGGTAGCTTCGAGGTCTCCGTCACCGAGTGCACTCTTGAGAGCTTTGGCAATCAATGCGACACCTATAAAACTCGGGTGAAGCGCATCCGCAGCAAGAAAGCATCTTAGTGGCAACTGCTCGAATCGATAGTCGATGTATGACACTTCGCTGGGTCTTTGGCAGTAAGCCTTGACTGTTCTGTTGAATTGACAAGCATCCCGGTTGAAACGGTGCACGAATTGTTTGTTTGATCTTTCCAGGTGTTGGTTGAGATAACGGGGCAGCACATATGAAACAAGTCTTTCAAGTTCCTCGGGTGTTCGAAGCGTGTTGTTTACTAGGCAACGAAGGCAGCGTAGTGATTTGTCTAGTTCGTACGACGCCAGCTCGCTTGTACAAATGTGGAAACGAGGGTGGTCACAGATCGTGGTATGCCAGCGAGCTGTTTCTCGATTTCAAACGTGGAGGCTCCGCTGATTGAAATGATCGCGGATGTTGCTTTATCATTCGGGTTGAAATGCCGGTGCAAATATCTTGTTTGCAGGTTCTCGTGATGGCTGATGTTGGTGCATGTTTAGGGAACTTGCGTGAGATCTGCTCGACTGGAGGTGCGCATGTGGACGGTCTTGTGTAGGCAGGCATGGTGGTAGAGTGGCCGTAGCATTGCAAGTAGTCAAGTAGATACCCCATGAGTAGTCACAAAGTGGTTTATTTCAACGTTTCAAAGTCTGGCCTTCATCAGTATTGATGGTACAGTTTATTGGTGCTCAACTTCATACAATCCCAAATGAGAGAGGGTATGCAGAAAAAAAATTAAAACAGAGAAGAAAAGAAAGAAAGAAAAAATGCAGTGAGAACAGGAGGTGGACTTCTCCGGCTGCCCCCTTTCATCGCTTCTTTTTTCTCTTCTCTCCCTCCCCATTTTCATTTTTTTTAAATTTTTTTCTGACGCTCACTTTTAGGATGTCCACGGTCTGCGTATCCTTCCTTCCACTAACATATTGTTCCCGACCACACAGCGCCGCATGGCTATGGCGGTTTGGTGTAGGGAAAAAGAGCTTTTTTTTAGAAGTTCAGGCCTTTAACTACTCAGCGTCTCGTGGTCATCTCATTGTTGAAATAGGGGCGCCGTGTATTGCCGCAGAGGCTGGCAAGCGGGTGCAATGTCAATTTTGGTCCGCTTCTGGATTACACATGCAGTAGGGGCCTCCCGATTGTGCACAAGGTTGCTGTTGGGCATGTCATGCTTGGTATAATTGATTGGATAGTAAGGTAGAAACACAAAGAGACAACAGCTATACTTAGGACGAGTAGTTACACGTGGAAATATTTTGAGTTGTCCAGTGCCCGTCACAGCTGCTGTGCTGCAAACTCAGTTATTATTGTCACTATTGCTGTTATTATTTTCTGATGCTTTAATTGCTGCAAGTGTGTACACGGATTCTCATTTATTCCTCTATCGAGGGTGTTAAATCGGTGGATAAAGTATGACTCTCGTTTTTCGCATTCTAAGTTTGATTTAAATCGCATTTTAAGAGTGTTACTGATAGTTTGACGACTGCTTGGTCAGGAAGGTTGAGGTGTTTTGACGGAAGTAGAGTGTGTGTGTGTGTGTGTGTGTGTGTGTGTGTGTGTGTGTGTGCATGCGTGCGTGCGTGTGGGTGTGTCATTCCATGTCAAGTGTGCCCATCCACTTTTCGACCATCTCCGATCTCGCCGAGTGAGTGAAACAACTTTATTCGGTCCACAACAGACGCGAGTAAACTCAGCGTCACCTGGCTAGGCCCACTCGGGGATCATCAGGTTAAACCTGACGGCCCTCGCGCGGGCCCAATGGACGGCCTGGATTTGAGAGGTCTGGTCCTGGGCCTTAATGAGTCGCTTCATTTCCTCTTGGGTGAAAGGGGGACCGGCAGAGGCGCAGCCCCACAGTACATGCTCGAAGTCAGCATAACCACCACACAGGGGGCAGTCCGGGCTTGAAAACCGTTCAGGGTACATTGTGTGCAGTGCCGCAGGGCTCGGGTAAGTGTTTGTTTGTAGCAATCGGAGAGTAACAGCTTGGGCCCTGCATAGCGAGGAGTGTGGTAGAGGCAGCAGTCTTCTTGACAGGTAGTGGTGCTTGCATATCTCGTTGTACGAGCAGAGAGGCTCAGGTCGCCCAGGAGATGACGCGTTACCCGGCACACGGTCAGTCAAACCTCGTGCAGCCGAGTGCGCCTCCTCGTTGGGATTGAGCGAGGCACCCTCAATGGTTCCAAGGTGCGCAGGAAACCAGACCAATGAGTGATTTTTGAGGTCTTTGACTTTTTGAATAATCTGTAGGACCTGGGGAGCCACCATGCCCATCTGGAAGGCCTTGATAGCGGCCTTGGAGTCTGAATAAATTGTGTCATGTACACCGTCCGTCAATGCAAGAGCAATGGCAACCTGCTCTGCAACGCTGGAACTAGAAGTGCGGATGGTAGCGCAGCTGATGACTCTGCAATCACAGTCGACGACCACTGAGGAGAAGGCTTCTTCTTGAATGTACGAAGCAGCATCGACGAAGCAGGCTCGATCCTTGTCCAAGCGGGCACTGGCGAGCAGAGATTTACCCCTGGCTCGTCTTCCTGCTTCGTTGTAGGTTGGATGCATATTGCGCGGCATCCGCGCAATCTGGATCTTGGATCTTACGTCGTTGGGCAGCTTCACAGCGTCAGGACCGACAACCGTGGGGTTTCATCCCAGCATGCCGAGTATGGCTCTACCCGCTGGGGTGCCAGACAGTCTGACAAACTGTGCAAACTCTTGGGCTTCGACAATTTCTTCGAACGTGTTGTGGATTCCCAACTTCAGGAGGTCTTCCGTGTGCGTTCGAACGGGAATGCCAAGGGCCAGCTGGAAGACTCTTCTGATTAGGGCATTGATTTTGTTGCGCTCCGACACGAGCCAGTTCTGCATAGCCGCCGAATAAGCAAGGTGGCATAGCACGAATGCGTGGATAATCCGGATCAGATTGTCCTCCCTGATTCCGCGGTGCCTGTTAGCGATTCTTCGAATCAGTCCGAGGGCGCTTTCGGTCTTGGAACAAATGCGTTTGACGGCGGCTCCATTGGCTCCGTTAGACTCGATAAACATTCCAAGGACCCTGATAGTGTCCACCCGCGGAACTGGGGAGCCGTTACCGGTGAATAACGTAATGTGGCTCTCCATTGCTGGCTTCCAGGACCGGTGAGAACCGCCTCTGGGCCTCTTCTTATACAGTAAGAGCTCGGACTTAGCGGGCGAGCACCTTAGTCCGGTGGGGATGAGATAGCGCTCCGTCACATCGATGGCCTCTTGCAAAGCACTCTCGACCTGACCCTCACATCCGCTGAGGCACCAGATGGTGATGTCGTCTGCGTAGATCGTGTGGTTAATGTTCGGGATTTTGTTCAAGGCCCTCGACAGGTTGATCATGCAGATATTGAACAGCGTCGGGGAGATCACCGCCCCCTGAGGTGTCCCTTTTGGCCCAAGGGTAATTTCGTGGGTCAAAAAATCGTCAATCTTCAGTCTTGTGGACCGCGACGAAAGGAAGGAGCGCACAAAATTGTACGCCCGCTTGCCGACGTGAAACTCAGACAAGCTCTTGAGAATAAAGGCGTGCGATATGTTGTCAAAAGCCTTTCCCAAATCCAATCCAAGAATCGCCTTGGTGTCGGCCGAGCCGGAGTCAATGACCTGGTGCTTGATCAGCTTCATGGCGTCCTGAGTCGAGAGCCCCGACCGAAAGCCAATCATGTTGTGGGTATAGCATTCGTTAGACTCGAGGTGGTCAGTGAGGCGGTTGAGCATGGCGTGCTCGGCCACCTTCCCGACGCACGACGTCAACGAGATTGGCCTAAGATTCTCGATGCTTGGTGCCTTACCCGGCTTGGGTATCAGTACTGTGCAGGCCGCTTTCCAGCTCTTGGGAATGAGACCACTGCGCCAGATTTCGTTGATCTTGTCTGTAAGAAACTCGATCGAGTCGTCGTCGAGGTGCTTGAGCATTTTGTTGGTTACCCCATCTGGCCCAGGGGCGGATCTGCTATTGAGGGATGCGAGAACCCGCTTGACCTCAGCCACGGTGAAGTCCTCGTCCATCGATGGCGCGTCGCGCCCCTCGTAGTCGGGAAACTGGGGAGGTACCGGATCGTCCGTGGCCGCCAGGTACTTGTCTATGAGCTGCTCCGTGATCGCCTCATCTGGAGTTGAGTCGGTGGCCAAATGGACAGCTTTCACCAAAGCTCTCTTCTGATTAGACTTGGTGTTGCCGTCGTGCAGTAGGTGTTTGAGGAGTCTCCAGCTTTTACCGGTCTTGAGTTGGCCCTCCATAGAATCACAGAGCTCATCTCATTGCTGCTTGCATAAGACCTTGCAATGATCTCCTACCGTTTTGTTGATTTCGGACATTTCCTTGCGCAGTCTTCTGTTATGGCGCTGAGTCTTCCATCTCGCGAGCAGTGCCTGCTTGGCTTCCAACAGATGCGCGAGCCTACTGTCCATCCTGTCCACCTCCAGATCGGTTGTCACCTCTTTGGTGGCGCTGGCCACATCTTCTTTTAACCCGTCGCACCAAGAGTCTAGGTCCGCATCCGGGGAAAGGGCGCGCTCGGAGTGGTTGGCTCGGAACAAGTCCCAGTCGATGAACTTAAAGGTCCTCGTCTTGTTGCGGGCAACCTCTATGAGCACTTCGATGATGCAATGATCGCTACCGAGGTCGATAGCTGTGTTGGTCCATTTGACGTTTTCCAGACTCTTGACAAAGGTGAGATCTGGGGTTGTATCTCGGCACACCGAGTTCCCTCTCCTGGTCGGGAAGTCCTTATTGGTTACCAGTGTCAGATCTTCCTCCGTTGCCGTGAGCCATATGTCTCTACCCTTCTTCGTATTGGTGAGGTAACCCCACGCCTGATGCTGGGCATTGAAGTCCCCCATGACGACAAGAGGTTGACAGCCGGCAAAATGCACGGCCTTCTTCAGAAGACCACCAGCCCTGGCTCTGTGTACGCTGGGCCTGCAGTAGACATTTAATATGAAAATACTGTTCCTTCGTAAGCACCGCTTAGGGGGGTCGACTAGGAGTTCCGTCATGACGTACTCGACCCCATTGTCCGCTGGACCGAGGTCTCGCTGAATGCACGTGAACCTTTTACTGACCAGAGTGGCCACCCCCCTTCCCCCTTCAGTGGAAGCCACAGTGACGAAACCAGGGAGCCTGATGTGTGATGATGTGATCGTTTCTTGCAAGGTGATAACTTGGGGTTTATCCTTTATGCCTTTTAGGTATTGTCGCAGGGTCGCCCGTTTGCTGACGAACCCTGCGCAATTCCACTGCCACATTGTTATGACGTTAGTTTCGTTATCCATGTTTGGGCTTGGGGATGGGTTTCGAGAGGGCCGCCTGCAGGATGGCACCCTCTGTCGGCGGGGCAATGACACTGTTCAAGTTTGGGACTGGTGTTGTCGATGTGCTTGGCAAAAATCCGTGGTGGGTCCCCTCCAGTCTAAGTATTCTCTCGCTGAGGGCGACCAGACCCAGCTGGGGGTGCGCGACCATTTCTTGTACTTGAGAGAGGCCTGACTGTATGTTGGAGATGGCCTTCTTGAGCTCCGAAAGGAGCTCCAGAGTCTCGTCTTCCCTTGAGCTATCCAGGGCGCGACGCTTCACTGCACCCGCCTTGGGGGGAGCCTCCACCGTGTCCATGGCCGACGAACTCGTGGCGGCCGGAGGAGCGGGCGGTTTGAGCGCCAATTTTCGTATTTCGGCTATCTCGGTGGCTAGCCGACTGATTTCCTGCTTGAACTGGGCGTTTTCTTTCCTAAGACTATCATTGGCACGCCTAAGCTCTTTGAGCTCGTTCGTGAGACGCGGGTCATGCGAGTCTTGGGAGTTGGACGCCTGCGCTTGGTTGCCACGGGCCCTATCGGCCCACGCCGATCTTGCCGAAAAAAAAATCATGTTACAAGTTCATGTAGAAAGCAATTATTGCCGCATTATTTTCCGGGTGAAAGTTTTGTGGCACCTAGGGGGCGCTTCAAGCTTTGCGCTCATAAGCCAATCTGTGTTATGTAAAATGATTTCTTTAAAAAAATTGCTTCGTGCCATTAATAGCACACAGGTTTTTTTTTTATTCTTCAAGCTGTAGTCTTTCATGAACATGATAGTTTCTTCATTTTTTCGTGAAATAATATTTTTCTGAGTGATGAAGCGTTTCAAAAGCAAAATTTAGGGGAATTTGTTTTTTTTAACTGTTTGTTTCTTGAGAAACATAATTGCAAGACCAACATAGCAAGGAGGTATTCTAACAAAAAAAATTGATTTATCAAATAAGGTGAAACAACATGCTTAAAGTTGAGCAAATTTGAAACAAAATTACAATTTTACCCATACTAGGCTGTCATTTTTCAATGTTGTGGTCCAATTAATATTATGACCTATAAACGACTTCATTGTATTGTATGTCAACAGCTCATGCCAAAAGTTTCAAACGGTAGTTTTTCTTCTGAGCGAGTAAAATATTTGTTAACTTGGCAACCCTACTTCTGTGCCATGCCTGTGCTAAGGTTTGTTTTGCCTTCATCTCACAACACATCTGCGCGAGATACAAGTGGCTGCCCTTTTGCTATTGCCCAAGCTATCTTGCTGGGAATAATGCAAGTCGCAGGGCTGTTCGTGAGAAATTTCAGTTATCTGGCAGTATGCAACATCACGTTGACACACCAATGTAGTGAATTTAAAAGTTGGCCAAGTAAAAACACTTTTCATTTGAACAAGTCGTCTCTACCTTTGTCAGCATCACGACAACGTGACAATATATATATATTATTACGGTTAGATTGAGTTTAACTATGTTATTTACAGGTGAGATCAGGCGATGATCGGCCATGATGGCGAACGTAGGCCGAACCAACTAACTTCCTCTTCCTCCACTTTTGTCCCAAACCATGACCCGGCTCATACCGTATCAATATATATATATATACATATTCTGGCAAAGCCTTCGAACAGTGGGTCGTCCTCTCCAGCGCCGTCTAGTGGGTTGCCCTTTTTAGCAAAAAGAAGAGCAGCTCGTGCAGAGAGTCGGTACCCGCATTGACTGTCGCTGTCGAGCATCATCGACAAGTGTCCGCCAATAAACGTCTCAACAATTTGGTGGAGGTGCTGTGCCCTTCTAACACCTTCGGTTAGCATTCGATGCCCTTGGAGCTTCGATCCCGAGGGACGACACGCAAGTGCCTGCAAGCTCGTCCGCGGCGGTGTCGGTCTACCGCGCAAGTCTTTCCGACACCGCTGCACTCCTCTCCCCATCTCATCGTGTTTTCACCAGAAAAGGTTTGCTGGTTCCTTTCACGACCATGCAAGTCACTCGCGGCAGCACCACTATTTTTGTTCTGAACTCATCCCCGTACAGTGTTACGTTGGTGCGAGGGGAATGTCTCGGCAGCGTGGAACCCATTGGAAACACAAGTCATGGATCAACCTGATGACACACACTGCCGAAGTTCAATACGCTTAGTGCTGTTTCTACATCTGTTTCATCATCCGCTGAGGTATTCGGTCCTTCCATTGCCGACAACCTTACGCCGGTCCAGCGCTCCCAGCTTCTGGCCCTGTTGGAAAAATCTAGCTCCTCTTTCGATGTCGCTCAACCTTCTCTCGGCCGCACATCCACTGTTACGCATCGCATTGACACAGGCGCACAACCACCACTACGGCAACGTCCATATCGCGTATCTCCACAGAACGCCGTGTAATCACCGAGCAGGTGGACGACATGCTACGCCGCGATGTTATTCGACCCTCTAATAGCCCCTGGGCGTCTCCTGTCGTTCTCGTCGCGAAGAAGGACGGTTCCGTGCGGTTCTGTGTGGACTACCGATGCCTCAACAAGATCACTCGTAAGGACGTGTACCCACTACCCTGTGTGGATGACGAGATAGACAGCCTGCAAGGAGCCGAATTCTTTTCATCTCTAGATTTGTGCTCAGGGTACTGGCAAGTACCTATGGCTGAGGACGCTCGACCGAAGACCGCTTTCGTCACTCCCGACGGCTTGTATGAATTCAACGTCATGCCGTTTGGGCTGTGCAATGCGCCCGCCACCTTTGAGCGCATGATGGATACCGTTCTGCGTGACCTGAAATGGCACACGTGCCTGTGCTACCTCGATGACGTCGCCGTTTTCGCTCCGGACTTCTCCACGCATCTTCAACGCCTGCGGCATGTTTTAACGCGTCTGAGTGACGCCAGTGTGCAATTGAACCTAAAGAAGTGCCGATTTACAGCTCGACAGGTCACAATACTCGGCTACGTCGTGTCCAAGGACGGAATTCTCCCCGATCCAGCCAAGCTTTGGGCCGTGACCGAGTTCCCCAAGCCGACATCCGTCAAGGAACTGCGCAGTTTCATAGGACTGTGTTCCTACTTTCGGCGCTTCATCCGAAACTTTGCGTCTATCGTATCGCCGCTGACAAAGCTCCTTGGTAGTAACGGGCCTCTCCATTCGTGGTCATCACAGTGTGACGACGCATTCACAACGCTCCGTCGCTTGTTGACGTCGCCTCCCATACTCCGCCACTACGACCTTACTGCCCCTACAGAGGTACACACGGACGCCAGTGGTGTCGGTCTCGGCGCTGTCCTTGCGCAGCGCAAACCAGGGTTCCCGGAATATGTCGTGGCGTATGCAAGCCGTACGCTTACAAAAGCCGAGACTAATTACACTGTCACTGAGAAAAAATGTCTGGCAATCGTCTGGGCCCTTACCAAGTTCCGACCTTATTTGTATGGTCGCCCATTTGATGTAGTCACCGACCATCACGCACTATGCTGGTTGTCATCATTGAAAGATCCCTCAGGCCGTCTCGCTCAGTGGGCACTTCCCTTGCAAGACTACGACATCCGCGTGCTGCACCGCAACGGAAGGCAACATGCTGACGCCGACGCCCTGTCGCACTCTCCCTTGCCTGACGACAATGCCCACGACTCAGCTGTCTCACCTTGCCGTTTCTTCCATTAGCATTCATGCCGTTGATACTGAACAGCGCAAGGATCAATGGATTGCCTCACTGATAGACTTGCTGACTGATCCATTCACTCCATCCACTCGCGCGTTGCGTCGTCAAGCCCACCATTTCGCCGTTCGCGATGACCTTCTCCACCGACGCAATTACAACGGTGACGGCCGCCAGTGACTACTAGTTACACCTTGCAGTCTGCACTCTGACATATGCGAATTCTTTCATTCTGATCCGCAATGTGCGCACTCCAGGGTATCGAAGACTTACCAGCGCATTTCGCCAACGGTACTTTTGGCGCGGCATGTACCGCTATGTGCAGAAATTCGTTCGCTCTTGCATAGAATGTCAGCGCCGCAAAACTTCAACGCACCTGTCGCCGGTAGGTCTGCAACCTCTTCCTTGCCCTGCCAGGCCGTTTGGGCGCGTTTGCATCGATTTGTATGGGCCACTTCCACTAACGTCGGCTGGTAACCGCTGGGCCATTGTTTCTGTGGACCACCTCACGCGATACGCCGAAACTGCCGCGCTCCCCGCGGCTACAGCGAGCGATGTGGCCTTTTTCCTGCTCCAACGATTCATGCTGCGACACGGTCCACCTCAGGAACTGCTCAGTGATCGAGGCCGCGTCTTCCTGTCTGAAGTCGTCAAAGCCATTCTCAAAGAGTGCAACGTTATTCACCGCAAAACTGCTGCTTACCACCCGCAGACGAATGGCCTCACTGAACGCTTCAAACGTACGCTCGGCGACATGCTCTCCAAGTACGTCGCCGCCGATCCCACAAATTAGGATTCCATTCTACCCTTCGTCACCTACTGCATATAACACCGCCCCTCAGAGCACTACTGGCTTTTCACCTTTCTTTTTATTATATGGAAGGCGCCCGTCGCACACCATTGACACTATACTTCCGTACAAGCCAGATCCGTCAGAGTGGGTGCCTATTTCTGCTACAGCCAAGCTTGCTGAAGAGAGTGTCGAGAGCTTGCAAGGACCTTTACAGCGTATGATCAAGAGCGGCAAAAAGGCATTCGCGCTGATAACAGCACTACTGCGCCCACGTTCCTCCCTGGAGCGCTCGTCTGGCTCTCGATCCCTACCACTTCAAGTGGCCTATCTTCAAAACTATTGCCCAAATACGAAGGCCCCTAGCATGTCGTCGAACGCACTTCCCCTGTAAATTACTTGATCGAACTCATCGAACCATCTTCGGACATGCGTCGTCGAGGGCGCGACATTGTCAACGTGGAGCGCCTCAAAGCCTACCACGACCCGCTCATAGTAACCAGCTGTTAGGTCGCCAGGCGGCTTCCTCTTCGTACGCGGGGTAGTTGTGGCGAAGCCTTCGAACAGTGGGTCGTCCTCTCCAGCGCCTTCTAGTGGGTTGCCCTTTTTAGCAAAAAGAAGAGCAGCTCGTGCAGAGAGTCGGTACCCGCATTGACTGTCGCTGTCGAGCATCATCGACAAGTGTCCGCCAATAAACGTCTCAACAATATATATATATATATATAGTCAAGTAGATTCGCCGTGAGCGGGCACAACGTGGTTTATTTCGACGTTTCGGCCTAGAGTCTGGCCTTCATCAGGATTCCTGATGAAGGCCAGACTCTAGGCCGAAACGTCGAAATAAACCGCGTTGTGACCGCTCACGAAGAATCTACTTGACTACTTGCAACGCTACGGCCACTCAACCACCATGCCTGCCTATATATGTGTGTGTGTGTGTGTGTGCGTGCGTGTGGGTGTGTGTTATAAAGAGTCTGGCTTCGGTTGCCGTAGAATTAAGGAAAAATAAATATACACTTCTAAAAACCTGTTTATTGGTGACGTTTCGATCGGAGACCGATCTTTATCAGACAAAGTTTAGTAAGCTCCGACGCACTTTTATGCCATCGTCCAGCCGATATACACACACACACACACACACACACACACACACACACACACACACACACACACACTTAAGTTTTTCCAATAGGCTAAACGTACTTGAGAAGAGAACAAACACAACTTAGTGGTTGTCTTAATTTTATTACCAACGGTTTCGACTGCTGGACTGGTCTTCATGAGGGCTTGCGAACAAGTGCGACGCTATGCGAACATGCCGCATCGACATGGTGGTGCAAGAAAGAAACAGGAGAGAGCGACAATTTAGTTGTGTTTTACTGTGGTGACATATGCTGTGCCGAACAGTTATCTTCGTCTGATTCACTGGAGCAAAAAAAAAACAGTAAAAAAATGAAAGAAAATAGGGGAGGAAGAAGAAAAAAAAAAGAAAAAAAGAGGGGATAGGGCGGCTTCCGCGACGCGTCTTTGAAGGTCACAAAGGGACATTGTGGGTGAGCCTGGATGGCAAGCAATTACTTGTAGCGAGACGAGGGACTCCAGCAGAGAGAGTGCCCGATTCGGCCCCTTCTGTGGTCAGTTAGAAAAAGGAAAGGAGAGACAGGTGCTTCGTTTGCGCTGAAACTATACTGACACATTTCATATGTGGGGGAGGGGGAGTAGATTTCGGGGCAAAGATGGTGAAAGCACAAAAGGCCGGTTGGAAAGTAAAGTTGACATCTAGGGCCAGAAGGGACACGTCAACATGACTGCGTGCGTGTATGCAGCACCACTTCCCGAAGCGCCTGTGATGAAAATCGGCTGGCACTGGTTGGGCTCTTCCCTGAAACTTTATTGGGTATTTGGGTATATATGTGAATTTAAACGTGGGAGTGTCAGTCAGCGCCACAAGTAGCCATAGCGGCGAGTGTGCCACACTCTTTATGAGCCTGTGTGGCGTCACGTAGCACGTGAAGGAAGAGGAGGAGGAAGTATATATATATATATATATATATATGTAAAATGCCAAGGAAAGTGTAATGGGAGTTATTGTAGTGTAAATGTGAAGAAAAAAAAGTGGGTGAAAAGATAACTTGTTGTGGGCAGGAACCGAACTTGCGACCTTCAAATAACTCGTCCGATGCTCTACCACTGAGCTACCACGACGGCCATCCTCCCTGAAACTTTATTGGGTATTTGGGTATATATGTGAATTTAAACGTGGGAGTGTCAGTCAGCGCCACAAGTAGCCATAGCGGCGAGTGTGCCACACTCTTTATGAGCCTGTGTGGCGTCACGTAGCACGTGAAGGAAGAGGAGGAGGAAGAAAGTTTAAGCGGAAAGACAGGGAGGTTAGCCAGTTCTTAGACCGGCTGGCTACCCTGTGCTGGGGAAAGGGGTGAGGGGAATGAAAGATGTTAAAAAGAAATGTTGCGAAGAGAAAGAGAAATTACAAAAAAAAACAAAAAAATTGCGACAGAGGAAAGGCAACATCAAAGAGTATAAGACACTAAAGTCTGTCTCTGAGGCCAGTTGTCCGCAAAAAGCGCAGCAAAGCTTTCAACGCCTTCTGGGCTGAGGATGGGCTCGGCCAATGACCCAGAATCCTTTGTTCCGACAAAGGCCGATCGTCTAGTCTATCCAGAGCTGCAGTGAGTTCTTGTCTTTGCGCGTTGAAATGGGTGCACTCACACAGAAGGTGCGCGATGGTTTCTTCGCAGCCGCAGTAAGTGCATGTAGGAGAGCTGGCCATCCCAATGAGATAAGAGTATGCGTTCGTGAAGGCCACTCCAAGCCACAGGCAGGCATAAAAGAGTCTCCTCAGCTCGAGATATCCTTGGGGGAAGACGAAGCTGCAGATTGGGATCCAAGTTATGCAGGCGCGCGTTTGTGAAGTCTGTTGAGTTCCACTGTACCAGTGTGAGGTCACGTACAAGCGAACGAAGTCTTGTAGCTGCGTCGGTTCTTGAGAACGGGATGGCTGTGTATTGGGTACCATCGTGCGCAGATCTAGCGGCCTCATCTGCGCGGTCATTGCCATATATACCGCAATGACCTGGTATCCACTGATACACTATGCTGTGCTGTTTTTCGATTGCTTGGTGATGAAGAAGCCTTATTTCAGCTACTAACTGTTCATTAGGTTCATGGCGAAAGGGTGACATAAGACATTGAAGAGATGCCTTCGAGTCCGAGAAGATAGACCAAATTCCCGAAGGTTCTTTCACTATAAACTCCAGAGCTGCACGTATAGCCGCAAGTTCTGCAGCTGTCGACGACGTCAAATGCGATGTCATGAATTTAATTGTGATGTGCCTCGCGGGAATAACCACCGCCCCTGCAGAGCTTACTGAAGACACCGAGCCATCCGTGTAAATGTGAAGGCGTCCGTTGTGCTTCTCTTGCAGGAAAAGTAATGTGGCCTGTTTCAGGGCTAGATGCGACGACTTTTTCTTATTTTGGATGCCAGGAATTGTAAGAAGGGCTTTGAGTGGGTGTAGGCACCATAATGGTATCGGCGGCTGTGCTGCATGCGTGAAGTGCAATGGAAGCACTGCGCAATGCTGAGCTACAGTTGCGCTGAACGCTGAGTGGGGCCTGGAAGTTCGAAGTGAGGCGAGGTGATGAGATGGAAGCCGAGCGAAATGTCCTATGTGCATTCTCAAAGCGTCTACGCGGATGTATGCGTTGACTGGATAATCACGCGCAATGATGACTGTCGCTGCTGTAGACGCGCATCTCGGGAGACCAAGGCATATTCTCAGGGCTTGGGCTTGGATCGACTGGAGGACGCGCAAGTTTGTTCTTCGGATCCCGCATAGCACGGGTAAGCTGTATCGCATATAACCGAGGAACAGAACAGTGTAGAGTCGGAGCATTGCTCGTACCGATGCACCCCACGTTTTTCCAGCAAGAAACCTCAGTACGTGGGTGATCATGGTGAGTTTAGTTTTCATGTGGGTGATTGGAGGGCTCCAGGAGAGGTCGCGATCAACTATGACTCCGAGGAATCGGTGGGTCTTCACGTAGTTGATTGTGTGTCCGTTGATTTTAATAACATATGGGCTCATAGCCTTATGCGTGAACGCTATAAGCGAGCATTTCTCTGACGACAGCTCTAGGCCCCGTTCTTCCAGGAACTTTGTCGCTATTGTAGCCGCTCTCTGAAGCCGGGCACGCAAATGAAGGCGTGTTACGCCTGACGTCCAGATGTGCATATATTGATAGATGGACAGATTCTGGAAGTGCGTCAACCAGGCCGAGTAGCGCTAGATTGAAAAGTGTGGGGCTAAGAGCACCGCCTTGCGGCACACCACGACGGTTGCAATGGTGCGTTGTTGCGGCATTCTCCATCTGTACATAGAAAGTTCTGCCTTTAAAATAGCCGTCGAATCATTGGTAAACCCGACCCTCTATTCCAACATTTTCCATAACATCCAGAATGGCTTCATGTGATACGTTATCGTATGTACCTTTCACGTCCAAGAACAACGCCGCAGATAACGTTTCAGTCTTTTTTGATGCTGAATAGATGAGACCAGGTCTAAAACGTTATCAATTGCGGACCGTCCACGCCAAAAGCCCGTCATAGCATGAGGGTATACCTCGTGGTGCTCCAAGTACCATTCTAGGCGAGTCAAAATCATTCTCTCCATCACTCTCCCGAAACAGCTGGTAAGCGCGTTGGGGCGATAAGAGGTCAAGCGCAGAGGAGATTTACCTGGTTTAAGCACAGGGACGAGGCGGCTGGATTTCCATGAATGAGGGATCAATCCGCTGCTCCACGAGTCGTTGTACACGGATAGAAGGGCCCGTCGAGCTGCTTCTCCGAGGTTGCAAAGAGCCATGTACGTGATCCGATCCGGACCAGGCGATGAAGATCGTTTGCATGCCATCAAGGCCGCTTGTAGTTCCTCTAGAGAGAAAAAGGTGTCCATTCTTGAATCTCTGGAAACTGGAGCGTTTTCTAGGTGGCGCGTGGTGCACGCGGACGCATGACCGGCAAATTTCATGCAGAAATCTTCTGCTACTTCAATTTCGGTGCGGCCTTGGTGGAGAGAAAGACACTTGAAGGGGGGATGTTGATGTGGCGATGTTCGTAGGCCACAGACAATCCTCCATGTCTGCGTCAAAGGTTTGTGTGGATCCAAAGATTCGCACAGATGTTTCCAGCGAAAGGATTTTAGTGAAATGATTCGCCGCTGAATTTTTTTCTGTAGACGCCTTGCCTCCCTC
Organism: Rhipicephalus annulatus; assembly: GCA_013436015.1. Taxonomy (NCBI): domain Eukaryota; kingdom Metazoa; phylum Arthropoda; class Arachnida; order Ixodida; family Ixodidae; genus Rhipicephalus; species Rhipicephalus annulatus. Next base: position 83,899 of record WOVY01003816.1, read on the forward strand.
AAGTCGTGAATAGACTTTGTGCGCCTATACCTTCTTTCTGCGCGACGACGGATCGCTCTGAGCCGTTCCAATTCCGCTTGATGTAGACAATATTCTGAAGTATGTTGAATATGATAGGTCACTTCTTGAGTAGCACCTCTAATCATATCCTCGAGGGTGTCAAGAGGAGGCGCTTTATTTTCTTGACGCCTCTTTTCCGTCAGTAATCTGAACTTTGTCCAGTCGATGCGAGTCGAAGTGTCGTAGTTCGGCGATTTTTCCAGGCCCTTGATCTTCAAATAAGTTGGTATGTGGTCACTTCCATGAGTTTCATAGTCTGCGAACCACTTGACCTTTCCATTTATGCTTCGTTACACAAATGTCAAGTCAAGGCAGCTGCTGTATGTCGTTCCCCGTAGAAACGTTGGGCTTCCGTCGTTTACACAAAGCAGCTGCTGCTCCAGAGCAAAGGAGAATACTTGCCTTCCGCGACTGTCTGTCTTCTGTCTTCCCCATAGTGGGTGGTGAGCGTTGAAATCTCCGGTGATGATCCATGGTCCAGGTGTGGCTGTTAACAGTGCACGTAGTCTTTCAGGTTCAAAACGGTTTGAAGGTGATATATATGCGCCTACAAGCGTGAAATTGAGGTCTCTACGTTTAACTGTCAAGCAGACATACTGGTTGTCATCGTGAGGTGCTACACGGTGCTCGATATAGGTAAGGTCGCATCTGGTATATACAATGACTTTACTCTGTTCGTTGCAGGTAGGGGACTTGAAGGCTTCGTACCTGGATAGTCGTATTGCATGGTGTAGCCTTGGCTCACAGATAACAATAATTGGAAACTGGTTTTTAAACACAAATTGTCGGATATCAGAAATGCGGGGCTTGAGGCCTCGGGCGTTCCACTGAAATATCGAAGCTCTTTTGACCTCTTTACGAAAGGCTTGCAGAGGCGGAGCCATGGTGCCTTTCCAGACTTGTTAGCACCGGCTTCACCACATCCACTAACTGAAGTGCACTCTTTGCAGCCGGACTGTCAATACTAGTGAGGAGCATACGAATGGTATTCATAAGGGCCTTTACCATGGCTACGATTTCTTTGTCGTGACTATCACCGCATTCTCGTTCCGAAGTGATTGTAGACGAGCGATGCGGTGGCTCAAACGGTGGGTCTATCGTTGGCAGCGCTGGCCATGCTTCAGGCGAGCCGGTGATGCTCTTGTCTTGCTTGGAGGATTTGTTGTCGGCGTGTCTGGACGCTTGAGGTGGTATGCGGGCGGTCATTTGGTGAGGTTCAATCCTTGCTTCAGCACTGGGTCTCCTCAGGGGCCTCCGGCGACGAGACCGCCGGCGTCGTACTTGGGCAGCGGCCTCCCTGTGAGTTGAGCCATCCCGGACCATTTGCCTCAACACTTGCATTTCCTTTTTCATGATTGGGCAATCTTTTGACGATGCTTCGTGAGGGCCATGACAGTTTCGACATTTTTGAAGTTCTGCCTGGCAAGCGTCTGCACTATGTGATTCTGAGCATAGCGAGCACACAGCCAGGTTTGTACAAACAGCACTGACATGTCCCAATCTATAACATTTCCGGCATTGAAGGGGCTTCGGTACAAAGGGTCGCACTGTGTGTCGAAAATGGCCGACCTTGACTTGCGATGGAAGGCTGTCACCCTTGAACACGAGCTTCACGCAGCGTGATTTGCCGAGGCGACGAGCTTGCAGTATAGTAAGTTCTGCAGACACCGGTTTGATGAGAGCAGCAAAGTCACTTCGCTGATGGAAATGTCGACGTCGTAAATGACGCCTGCCGTAGAGTCGCGGCCATCAGGTATATATGAGCGAACATTGATGTTATCCAACATCTTGACGTTGCTCAGCACTTCCAATGTGCCTCGTTGAGTGACGTCTACGGCGAGGATATTCTTACGGCCATTGATCCGCACGTCCGCGATCTCTCCCTGGGCGAGTTCCTCAAGAAACCTAGACGTGACTTGACGATTGAGCCGGTTGAGACTATGAGCCGCATCGACCGGCACAAACAGAATTGTGTATATCGTGGGCTCTCGCGTCGTCGTCGCATTCTTACTTGTTGTTGGAGACGGCATCACTAGTCTTCTTTTTCGCTGCCGCCTTGTCACAGGCACAAAGTCGCCTTCCTCGGAGCTTTCGTCGCTGGCCGTAGAGTAAATCAGCGTGTCCTCGCTGTCGGCATCACTCGGGTGGCCCGTACGCTTTCTCGTGGTAGCTGCTGACGACGTCGATGGTTGCGGTGGAAGCCCAGGGGAATCCACGTCCATCGCCGCAGTCACAGGAACGGTGTCTTCCACAGAGTCGCAGAAAAAACTTTGAAAAATTACAGATAGTGACAGCAGTGTTCTACGCCAGAATCACTTCCACGTAGCACGTGAACTTATTATTACCAGCTGGCAGCTGACCAATAGTCCCCGCGTACTCAACCTAAAGGCACCAAGTCTGCCAGTACGAGACCCTCGTTATGAATAAAGGAAAAAGGTGTTTACGGTAAAAGGAGCTCTTAAGCATACACTTTTTTTTCCTCTATATTGCCGCACCCGAAACAAAGAACGGAGACGATGTGCGTGCCAACAGCTCATGAAAAGGGGGACTGAAGAAGTCGACGTGCTTTTGTTTTGCTCGCCTGCTCTTGGCTCCTGCATAAAAACACACGCCGTCGGTTCTCGGACTCAACGTCTCGGTGCTCTGCTTACGTTGAACCGCGACACTGGTGGAGATGCTGGGTTGCAAGCCTGCGGATGCTCAACACCCCATCTGGGAGCCGTTCATCAAGTCCTGAGACGCAGCCACCTGTTACACCATTGCACCGTTTTAGTCGGCGGTTGCTAGGCCTATCTCCTGAGCTGACCTCCTTCGACGAACATTCTAGCAGGCATTACGTACCTCTACCAATGGCCTCCGCTAGCCAGCCACAGTTGGTCCAAGGGATACAAGGCACTCTCGTCTCCAATCCAGCCCAGGTAACACTTCTTCAGTCGCTTGTGCCTGATCGCTTCAGTGGTGCCCCACATGAAGATGTTGAAGATTGGCTTGAGCATTACGAACGCGTTGCCGACATCAACCAGTGGAATGCTCTACAGAAGCTTGCCCCCACATACTTCACTCTCGATGACGGCGCTCACACGTAGCTTGAGAATCGAGAAGGCCGTATATCCACATGGGATGAGTTTCGTCAGCAGCTGATTGACACCTTTGTAGCGTCGACCGTCGAGAGCGGGCTCAGCAGTTGCTCGAGTTCAGGCTTCAAAAACCTAACGAAGCTATGGCAATGTTTGCTGAAGACGTGACGCGCCTCTGTCGTCGGGCTGATTCCAACATGTCTGAGGAGAAGAAGTTGCGCTACCTTATGCGCGGCGTGAAAGAACAACTGTTCGCTTGACATGTGCGCAATGCCCCAACTACCGTGGCCGATTTTATAAGAGAAGCCACTGCCATTGAGCGTACTCTGCACCAAATATCGAGGCAATATGATCGCTCGTCCACTACCACCGCAATCAACGCCGCTTCAGTGACTCTGGACAATCAGGGCACCCTACGTGACCTGATCAGAGTTATTGTCCGAGAAGAAATTCAGAAGCTTTGGACTTTTCCAGCGGATACACCAGTGACCGCCGTTGCCGCAGTCGTTCGGGACGAACTTAGGCATGCTTTTTCAGCAGCTGATCTCGGTCGCAATCAGCGTCAACTGAGTTACGCCGACGCTGTTCGCCGTCCACCACCCGTCCCGCCTATTACATCATACTACCAGCCACCTACAGCCGCACCTTCGTCGCAACCATTGCAGGAGGCTTTCATACGTCGGCCCATGTCTCCGATGTCTCCATGCCACCAGCCACCAGTAGCCGCGCCTTACTCACCACCACGAGAGGACATAAGACGCCTACAATTTCTCAGAAACGGACGCTTGGCACACCGTCGATCGGCGCCCTTTCTGCTTCAACTGTGGTGGTGCCGGCCGTATAGCTCGCTATTGTTGGTACCGCGACACATTGCTTCGCTCGTCTCGGCCAGGGTACGACGGTCGCCATACCAACGACGACTACATTGTTCGCCATAAAGACCCTGGTTTTCGAGGACCTTCAACAACGTGGTCTCCCTATCACGAGTCGCCTCCTAATCGCCAGCCCGATTCCGCCCACAGGTCACGCTCTCCATCCCCTGCTCAGACATCGTCACCGAATTGACGTACTTTTGCTGACCTTCGGGGAACAAGGTCGCCCAGCCCTTACCGGGGAAACTAAAGGTGGCGACCTCTCCGGGTAAGGTCGCAGCCCGACCACGAAACGATAAAAAGTCCCCAGTACTGCCGCTACAGAACGACTCGACGCCGACGAATAATAACAACGACGAAATGGTGAGCGCCGACCTCAATGTAATTATTGATGGAGAGCAAGTGACGGCCTTAGTCGATATGGGTGCTGATCTGTCCATAATAAGTCACAAGCTGGCTGATCATCTTGGAAAAGTAAAAACGCCATGGACAGGACCACATATAAGAACAGCGGGTGGTCAATTGCTGCTCCCTACTGAAAGATGCTCAGCAAGAATTAGCATAGGAGATTTTTCTTTCGTCGCAACTTTCGTTCTTCTCCCAGAGTGCTGCGAACATTTAATTATAGGAATGGACTTTCTCGGGGAGCATGGCGCAATAATCAACATCCCGGACCGCGTGGTTTCATTTTACGAGAGTGCTCGTCTGACTGATCCTACATCACCACAGCACAAATCCTTTCGTCTCAAAGACCACAATATAGTCGTGCCGCCTCGATCATGTATCCTCGTTTCAGTAGCATGTGACGTACCGTTCGACGGTGAAAAAGTCGCCGACCAACTAACCTCGCTGCTTTTCACACATGGGATTTCCGTAGCACGAGGAATAGTCAATGTCACCGACGGCCGAACGAACTTGCTGTTGACCACTTTCACTTCCGAGCGACGGCACCTTCCAAAAGGCACAAGGTTGGCGCATTTCGACGAGATCGCAGATGTTTGTGACTGCTTTTCAGCACTCGAAGCAACACCTGCACAAGACCCACGTGACCTAGCACCTAACCTTGACGTCAGCCTTACTTTAACTCAGCAACAGCGGGAACGCCTGCTTGTGCTGCTAGACGAGTTCCACGACTGTTTTGCGTCGACCTCGAAAGTTGGCCGGACGTCCTTGACCAAGCACCCAATCATCACAGAGGACACGGCTAGACCAATCCATCAAAATCCGTACCGTGTGGCTTCAAAAGAACGAGAAGCGATAGAACAGCAGGTAACAAAAATGCTTGAAGACGACGTCATTCAACCGTCGAAAAGTCCCTGGGCATCACCTGTTGTTCTACTGAAAAAGGATGGCAGCCTGCGTTTCTGTGTGGACTATCGAAAGCTAAATCAGGTTACGAAAAAGGACGTGTACCCGCTTCCCCGCATAGATGATTCGATTGACAGGCTTCGAAACGCACGTTACTTTTCTTCCATGGACTTAAAGAGCGGATATTGGCGAATTGAAGTAGACCCCAGGGATCGTGAAAAAACCACTTTCGGGATGCCAGACGGACTGTACGAATTTAAGGTTTTATCATTTGGCTTGTGCTCCGTGCCTGCTACTTTCCATCGTCTCATGGATACCGTTCTCTCTGGGCTTAAATGGAGAACCTGCCTAGTATACCTTGACGACGTGTTTTCTACAACGTTTGACGAACACCTTGAACAATTGCAAATGGTCTTGCAGGCCATACGGTCCGCAGGCCTGACATCAAGACAGAGAAATGTCACTTCTGCTTTGAGGAACTGCAGTTTCTTGGCCATGTCGTCAGTTACACAGGAGTTCGTCCAAACCCCGAAAAAGTTGCCGCCGTCGCACAGTTTCCAACACCGTCAGATAAAAAGGCAGTGGGGCGTTTTCTGGGTCTCTGTGCATATTATCGGCGGTTTATTCCAGATTTTGCGCGCATTGCGCCACCTTTAACTCGTCTCACGAGGGATCCCGTTGCATTTGTTTGGGGCGACGAACAGGAAGATGCTTTCAATGACTTGCGGCAACGTCTACAGACGACCCCCGTGCTTGCCCATTTTGATGACACAGCCTCTACAGTGCTCCATACTGACGCCAGCAATGTTGGCCTCGGAGCTTTGCTTGTGCAGCGCCAGGACGACGAGGAAAGAGTGATCGCTTATGCAAGCAGAACTCTGTCACGCACAGAAGCAAACTACTCGACCACTGAAAAGGAATGCCTCGCCGTGGTGTGGGCAGTTATGAAATTTCGCCCATACCTGTACGGCCGCCCATTCAAGGTTATCAGTGACCACCATTCATTGTGTTGGTTATCAAGTCTGAAAGATCCTGCCAGGTGATTGGCACGCTGGAGCCTTAGACTACAGGAGTTTGATATAACGATGGTGTATAAGTTGGGAAAACGGCACACGGACGCCGACTGCCTATCTCGATCACCAATAGAGTCTGCTGCTGCTTTTGATGAAGAAACAGCGTTCCTCGAAATCCTCGACACGTCAACCATCGCAGATCACCAACATGACCACCCTGAGCTACTTGGCTTGATTAATTATTTAGAAGGACGAAGCCAGAATGCACCCAAAGCCTTTACAAGAGGACTATCGTCGTTCTGTCTGCGAAGCAATGTCCTTGACAAAATGAACTTCTCGTCAGACGGGTCCACTTACCTGCTTGTCGTACCTACCACTCTTCGTTCTGAGGTGTTGCAAGCGTGCCACAACGAGGTAACATCTGGACATTTAGGCTACACGCGCACACTGAGCAGAGTTCGAGGGAGATATTACTGGCCTAGACTCACTGCTGCCGTGAAGCATCATGTTCGAACCTGCCTCGATTGCCAGCTGCGCAAGTTACCTCCAACGAAACGAGCCGGTTTGCTACACCCTGTCCAGATCCCGACAACGCCATTTGACCAGATCGGAATGGACCTTTTGGGCCCACTTTCCACTTCTAGTGTTGGTAACCGCTGGGTTATAGTGGCGATCGACTACCTTACTCGCTATGCCGAGACAAAAGCCATCCAGAGAGGCACAGCAGAGGAGGTAGCCCGGTTCTTCATAGAGAACATTGTTCCGAGACACGGTGCGCCATCGATCGTTATAACAGTCGTGGTCGCGCTTTTAGATCATGTGTTGGTGCTCAGCGGTACTATTCATCGCAAGTCGACATCTTACCATCCACGAACCAACGGGTTGACCGAGCGACTTAACAAGACTCTGGAAGACATGCTTTCAATGTATGTGGATATCGAACACAAAAACTGGACAAGATTCTTCCTTACATAACGTTCGCATACAATACTGCGAAACAAGAAACCACATGGATGACCCCATTCAGCCTTGTTCACGAACGAGAAGTAAGAACAATGTTAGATGCGATGCTGCCTCACGAATGCGATGACAACGAAACGAGTGCTGACGCGTTTACTCAACGCGCAGAGGAAGCCAGCCAGCTCGCACGTCTGCGAATATACCAACAGCAAGAGTACGGCGCAGGCCGCTATAACCAACGTCATACACCTGTAACGTACGAAACCGGGGACAGGGTATGTGTGTGGACGCCTGTACGAAGACGGGGACTATCCGAAAAATTGCTCAGAAGGTACTTCGGACCTTATCGTGTGCTGCGACGACTAAGTGACATTACCTATGAAGTCGTCCCGGATAGCCCAAACTGTTCAAGACGTCGCCAGCACCGACCTGAGCTTGTGCATGTAGTGCGCATTAAGCCATACGTCAGCGAGTGACTCTGCGAGGCACCGTCGCTTTTACAAAGTGACTTCATGCGCGAATTACTGTCTCAGCTATAGCATCGGGGCGATGCTCTTTTAAGGGGAGGCAAATGCCGCGCCCGAAACAAAGAACGAAGACGATGTGCGCGCCAACAGCTCGTGAAGAGGGGGACTGAAGAAGACGACGTGCTTTTGTTTTGCTCGCTTGCTCTTGGCTCCTGCATAAAAACACACGCCGTCGGTTCTCGGACTCAACGTCTCGGTGCACTGCTTACGTTGAACCGCGACAATATATATATATATATATATATATATATATATATATATATATATATATATATATATGATAAAGTAGATTCATCATAAGAACAGTAGCAATAGGAGTGTTTAGTTTCAATTGATTGTTCCAGGCACCTTTTGTGAATAACAAAAACACAAAAGACATAATGAGTCTTTTGAGTTCTTGGCGTGTTAGGAGCGTGTTGTTTACGTTGCTGCACAGTGGGCATGGTGATTCATCTGGACCATATAGCTTCAACTCGCTTGTCCTAATATGAAAAACGAGCATGGTATATTCACCAGCTCATCTTCAAGATTGAATGTCGAGGCTTCGCGAATAGTTATAAATGCCGGTATTACCTTGTCGTAATGATTGAAGTGGGGGTGAAGATATTTTGTTTGTGAGTTTCCGATTACTGATGTGGTAGATGGATGTCTGGGAAACTTTCGTGAGAGTTGCTCAACCTGAGGTGTGCCTTTGGCTTGTCTTGAGCAGACAGGAATGGTTGTGAAAGTGCTCATAGTGTTGGAAACAGTGAATGAGAGCTTAAGTAGAACAGTGTTATGTAGAACAGAAGTGTTTATTTCATTTGATCATTCCAGGTGCTTGTTGATAATGAGTCTCTAAAGTTGCTGGTGTGTTCGGAGCGTGTTCTTTACCAGACGGCATAGAGATTCACCTGGATCATATAGCTCTGACTCTCTTGTCCCAATGTGAAAAATGAGTGTGGTCACAGAGCATGGTATATTCATCAGCCCATCTTCATTGTCGAATGTCGAGGCTCCGCGAATAGTTTTAAATGCAGATAAATGCAGGTGTTACCTTGTCGTAGGGGTTGAAGTAGTGAAGATAGCTTGTTTGCTAGTTTCCGATCACTGCTGTGGTAGGTGGATCTCTAGAAAACTTCCTTGAGAGCTGCTCAACTGAAGGTGCGCCTGTGACTTGTCTTGAGTGGACAGGAATGGTTGTGAAAGTGCTCATAGAGTTGCAAACAATGAATGAGAGAACAGTGTTATGTAGCACAGAAGTGTTTATTTCATTTGATCATTCCAGTTGCTTGTTGATAATGAGTCTCTCAAGTTGCTGATATGTTCAAAGCGTGAGTTTCCGATCACTGCCGTGGTAGGTGGATCTCTAGAAAACTTCCTTGAGAGCTGCTCAACTGAAGGTGCGCCTGTGACTTGTCTTGAGTGGACAGGAATGGTTGTGAAAGTGCTCATAGAGTTGCAAACAATGAATGAGAGCTTATGTAGAACAGTGTTATGTAGCACAGAAGTGTTTATTTCATTTGATCATTCCAGTTGCTTGTTGATAATGAGTCTCTCAAGTTGCTGATATGTTCAAAGCGTGTTCTTTACCAGACGGCATAGAGATTCATCTGAACCATATAGCTCCAACTCTCTTGTCTCAATGTGAGAAGCGAGCAGGGTCACTGAGGATGTTGGATGTCAAGGCTCCGTGAATATTATGAGTGCAGGCGTCACCTTGTCATAAGGGTTGAAGTCTCAGTGAAGATATCTTGTATGTGAGTTTATGATGGCTGCTGCGGTTGGTGGATGCCTGGGAAACTTCCGTGAGAGCTGCTGAACTATAGCTGCGCCTGTGGTGGGTCTTGAGTAAGCAGGCATGGTTGTGAAAGTAGTTGTTGTGTTTCAAACACTGAAGTAGATCCTCTGTAAGAACAGTAAGAATGGAAGTGTTCATTTCATTTGATTGTTCCAGATGCCTGTTTGTGAATCGCGGCTACACGCATGAGATAAGTCTCTCAAGTTCCTGGTGTATTCACAGCATGCTGTTGACAAGGCGTTGTAGGCGGGGTAGAGATTCATTCATTTATATATAGCATGGGCATTTAGTATACCAATCCTCTTCATCTGTACATTATCATCATTATCATGTGTTGCTCATGCATCCTCATCGTTGTCACGTATCATCATCATCTTGGTTCGTTCATCTCAGCTGTCGGCTGCCGGTTCCTCGGCCCCAATAAAGGTCTTCAAAACCAAGACTTCATCGTGGTGGAGCGTGCTGTTAGATCCCTAGTCATCCTCTCGACCACTCTACCCCCGGGAGCTACGTTCAGGTCGCCGCTTGGGCCAGGTGTCCGGAAATATATCGCACCAAGAAGAGGTCGGTGCTGCAACCGTTTCCACTCCGCCACCGCGTGCCGCGCCTTTTTACGTCATTAACAGCCTCCAACGTGAGCCCCATCTCTTTGCTGGCATGCGCGGGGAAGATGTAGAGGAATGGCTGGACGATTTTGAACGTGTCGGCGCTGCTAACCGGTGGGATAACACCTACAAACTCGCTTACGTGTCATTCTACCGACCGATCCTGTACTTTCTCATTTTCACAGTGGTGCACCGACCTTCCTCCATACAGACGCTAGCGGCCACGGTTTAGGAGCCGTCCACCTCCAGCGCGACAACTCTTCACAAGAGCGAGTCGTTGTGTACGCCAGCCGCGTCCTCTCCGCAGCCGAGAGGAACTACACGATCACCGAGGAGTGCCTCGCCATCGTCTGGTCAGTGCAGAAATTTCGTCCCTATCTTCACGGCCGCCATTTCACCATTGTGATCGACCACCACGCTTTATGTTGGCTTTCGACACTCAAGAACTCTTCGGGACGCCTCGGCCGCTGGATTCTACGCCTACAAGAGTATGATTTTGACATCGTATACAAGTATGGCAGAAAGCATAGTGACGCCGATGCTCTTTCGCGCTGCCCACTACCAGCGGCTCCCCTCAGCGTTTCCGCAGTCACTTTGCACAACACACCCTCGGAGTCCACGTCTACGGCGATTTCCTCTCTCGCCTCTATGGATCAACTGCCTTCGGACGACCCGCACGATTTTTCTTCTCCACAGCTGGCTGACTTATACTGTCGACGTATTATAGGCTACCTCACTGGCAGTTCCCGTCCACCTAATGCGAGGCTCCGTCGCCAACTCTCGCAGTTTAAGCTGGACAACTCGGTGCTGTACCGCAAAATTTACCATCCTGACGGCCAGCGCTGGGTTCCCGTTCTACCCCGATCGCTTCGGTCCGAAGTCCTCAGAGCACTTCATGACCATCCGACGGCTGGTCACCTTGGTTACCACAAAACCTACGATCGCCTTTGAAGTCGGTTTTATTGGCCAGGTATTACCACTAGTGTAGCTCGGATCGTTGGGTCCTGCACTACCTGTCAATGTAGAAAACTACCCACATCTGTTCCAGCCGGTACACTGCAGCCTCTTCCATGCCCAGTCACACCATTCGAAGTTGTAGGCATCGATCTTTATGGCCCCCTTCCAGTCAGTGCTGCTGGAAACCAATGGATAGTAACAGCCATTGACCATTTGACCCGCTACGCCGAGACGGTATCCGTCACTATCGGTTCAGCTTCTAAAATTGCCGACTTCATCCTCCGAGCCATTATACTGTGTCATGGTGCTCCACATCCTCCGAGCCATTATACTGTGTCATGGTGCTCCACGTGTATTGCTCAGCGACCGTGGAAGGGCCTTCCTTTCACAACTAGTGAACGAACTTCTTCGCGCCTCTGGCACAACTCACAAGACTGCCTCTAGTTATCATCCCCAAACTAACGGCCTCACTGAGCGATTCCGCCGCACTCTTGCTGACATGATCGCCGTCTACATTCAACCAGACCACAAGAACTGGGATGTAGTTCTACCATTCGTCACTTTCGCCTGCAATACGGCTATTCAGAGGACAACCGGCTACTCACCATTTTACCTAGTTTATGGACACTCCTTTACTTCTTTCCTGGACGTCTCTTTCTTTACCTGCCATGCGGATTCATCTCCATCCTCTTCAGAGGAATACGTTTTACGGCTCGCAGAGAGCCGACAACGTGCTCGTGTAAACACTGAAGCCCGACAGCAAGACAGAAAGCTGGTTTATGATGAATCGCATCGTGCTGTATCCTTTCAACCTGGAGATGAAGTGCTCCTTTTGACGCCTATTCGCACACCTGGTTTGTGCGACAAATTCCAGCCACGATTTATCAGGCCGTACACAGTTCTTGAAGAAACTTCACCAGTGAATTATCGCGTGACGCCACTTGTAGCCCCAGCAGATCGCCGTTATGGAACTACTGAGGTCGTCCATGTCTCCCGTATGAAGCCCTTCATGCGACGTTCTTTGTCCCCTTGACTTGCCGCGGCCAGGCTGGCCGCTTTCACGGGGGGGGGGAATCAGTGTGGGCATTTAGTATACCAATCCTCTTCATCTGTACATTATCATCGTTATCATGTGTTGCTCATGCATCCTCATCGTTGTCACGTATCATCATCATCTTGGTTCGTTCATCACAGCTGTCGGCTGCCGGTTCCTCGGGCCTAATAAATGTCTTCAAAACCAAGACTTCATAATAGATTGATAGTGCGAGAAAGAGAAAAAGCCTTACTGAAAGCTCCATGAAGAATATAGACAAATGTCTAGCTGTTACATAAAGAATGTTTCATTTGGGTAATGTGTTCACGTACATCCTTTACTTGTTTTGCACAAGATGAGTGCTGATGCTGTAATTTTAGTTATCCTGTGACTTCATTGTCAATGCGACCATGGCGCTTGACTCCCTGCATGTCTCTGCCTCATATTCAGACTTTTAAAAGCCTGAAAACCATAGGAACAAACTTGAACAGTCCCCTGTGAAATGGCTGCAAGACAGGATTACTAACAGATCATTGGTGGGGATGAGAGTCTTAACCAAGCTCTTAAAAAATATCCTGGGCCAGCACCACGCATGGACTCTGCTTCCCATGATGCAATCTGGAGGGCCCAAGCCTCCAGCCCTCCGTACTCTTTGCTTAGGCTTTAATGCATATTGACCTCTCACACTTCTCTACACTCCTTCAGGTACATTTCCCCACTCTCACATTCCTTCCATTCAATGCAACGATAACACGTTTACACACACTTCATCCAACATAACACTCTGACCACATCATCTCAGTATCTGCATTCTCTACAACTTTACACCTTCTGTTGATGTTCGTGCTTTGCATGTGCGTTACGCCAATGAAAGCGAGGGTACCTCCGCATGCAAAACATGCACATTACATCATCTATTGCCATTTCCTTTCCTCCAACCCACCTTACCGCTACACTCATATGTCAATATAACGAACTTGCATGTTACGTGAAAAGAAGTTTTGTATATTGGCACGGGGTCGTGACGTTTACACAGGCAGGGGACTTCAGGTCGAAGATGAAACTGTTTATGTGGGCCGAACTAGTGGCCTTGCTAAAGGAAAGTCAGAGTACAGCAAGACATTGGCACTGATAGCAGCGAACAGAGCATCGGCCGTCGATCAACTGGCAAACGGTGTAGCGGGTCGGCATTTATACACAAGCCGTCGAATATCCTAGCGTAATCGCTAGTGGCCTCATAGGTTTCAGAATAATTTGCAATGCTCGCAAAGGGGCGTAAATTCAAAATGATCTACTGGAGTCCCGAAGCTTCTCAAACTCTGCAACGCGGTTTGTGCTGAGGATTACTGAGAGTAAAACGGGGCGATAACATAACTTGAAATGTGGCATTGCCCCCCTCTGAAAAAGACATCGTCTCGATGATTTAACAAAAGACGAAAGTACAATAATAAATTAAGGAAATAAACAATGAAGCACAGCAGCGACAACAAAATACAGTTCTCAAGTTTGCAAATGAAATGGCTTGAGGCGCACAACATGGACAACTTCAGGTCCTGCACGAAAACGCTGAGAGATCATAATGCCATTGGGAACAACCTCGCGGCAGAGTAGAGTCTACGAAAACGTCGAAGTGCCCTGTACAGTTCGAAGTAGCGTCGCAAAAGTTTTTCACTGAGTCCGCATCAGCGTATCAGCGTCCACACCCAAACACAGTCACCAGGCTGGTATTCCATGAAACTTAGTCGAAGATTGTAACAGGATCCTTAGTCATTTGTTGGTTTTTGATGTGGAGGTGGGTGAGTTATGGAGCTTCTTCGGCGTTCTGGAGGTAGACAGTCATGTCAATGTTTTCCTTGTCGCTGATATTGGGTAACACGGCTTCGAGCGTTGTGGTTGGGCTTCTTCTATACACCAATTTGTACGGTGTCATCTGCGTTGTTTCTTGAAAGGCTGCTTTGTATGCGAAGGTCACGGGCAGAAAAATTGCATCCCACGTCTAGTGCTCGGCGTCGCCATACATGGCCAGCATATTGGTGATTTTTTTTATTGAGACGCTCGGTGAGCCGTTAGTTTGTAGATGGGAGACGATTATCCGGAGATGACTTGTCTGGCTGTACCTCAGGATCGCCTGAGTTAGGTCTGCTGCAAAGGTCGTACCTCTGTCTGTGATGAGGACCTCTGGAGCTCTGTGACGCAAGTCGATGTGCTCGACGAAGAACTTTACTAGCTAGGTGGCATTGCCTTTGGGTAGAGTCCTTGTCTGAGCGTAGCGGGTGAGGTATTAAGTAGCTATGACGATTCATTTCTTTCCAGAATTCGACATTGGGAACAGTCCTAGTAAGTTCATGCTTATTTGTAGAAACGGCCGGCGAGGTGGCTCGATAGGCTGTAGAAGTCTAGCTGGCCTAGTCGGTGGTGTCTTTCGTCATTGATAGTCTCGACATGTGCTGACGTAATGAGGAGCATCCGCAACTTCTGAACGTAATGCTGAAGGTACTATGAGGTGGTAGTTGGCCTGATGTGGTGAAACTTTTTCTCAATGAGAATGCCGTTATGCAAGAAAAACGACGCCAGTCCTCACATGAATACCACTAAGAACACGCTAGACTCGGCACTCACACGCACTTTCTTTAACACCATATTTTGCTCGTACTAACTTGTTCAAATTTTCCTTCTTTCCTCGTACCATTGAAGAGTGGAACGATTTGCCTGCAAGCAGTTTACACTCTCCCGATCTTTTTTTACGCTGAAATTTGAAGTTGTTTTTCTAACTATTCCAACTATTTCCTCTTTTTCCTCCCCACTCTTTCCTTTTGTTGCTTTTGTATAAATATGTCACGCTTTCCACTTTTTACTCTCTTTATTGTTGATGTTGTTTTGAAATGTGTATGACAACTGTATTATCTTGCCTTTTCTGCTTTGGCCTCTGGCCAGCAGTATTTGTAAATAAAAAAAATAAATAAAAAATACCTTTGGAACAACGGCAGCCTTGCCCGTTAGGTATTCTGCAAGGCCCTTGATTTCAGGGTCAGCACGCTGTCATTCTTCGAAATCATCGACGCTCAAGGTTCCCAGGAAACAGCCGCTGTGCTCGTTGTCCTGCAGTGGTGGGTCAACAGAGGCGCGAGACAGGCAGTCCGCATCAGAGTGCCTTCGCCCCGAGATGTGAACGACGATGATGTCGAATTCCTGAAGTCGCAGACTTCATCGTGCAAGGCGACATGAAGGGACCTTCAAGTTAGCTAGCCAACAGAGGGCATGGCAGTCACTTACAACTTTGAAAGGTCTGCTGTAGAGGTCGGGGCGAAACTTGGAGGTAGCCCAGATGATGGCAAGACACTTCTTTTCTGTGGTGGATTAGTTAACTTCCACCTTAGATAGCGACTGGCTCGCATAACTGATGACCCTTTCAAGTCCGTCAATCTTCTGCAACAGGACGGCTCTGAGCCCTACACAGCTTGCGTCAAGTTTGGATTTCTCTGTCGGCGTTTTTGTCGAAATGAGCAAGCATTGGAAGTGTCTGCAGGCGTCGTTTTAGTGCCATTGAACTCAACATCTATCATTGTATGGTTAGTGAGTGGCTCGGTGATGCGGGCAAAAATTGTTGACGAAATGCTTGTAATAGGCGCAGAGACCGAGAAATCGACGGGCAGCCTGCGTAGTCAATTGTACCAACAGGTACACGCCGTGTCCTGCGGGAATGAAGTTTCAGAGTTTCTCGACTTGTCCCTGCTTTATTGGGCAGCGAAGTAAGTGGATCACGGCTGTGGGATGTTAAAAGTGTTTAGTTCCCATTTCCTCCGCCGTCTCGCATTCTGCCGATACGTGCTTGAATCGGTCTGAGACACCCTCTGCAGGTGTGACGATCTTGCGTGATGTTCTTGCTGCCATATAGCTGGTGGGAAACGAAATGCATGCAGAAAATTTTATTTCAGATCAAGACTGATTAAGCATTTTAATAGACCCTAATAATTACTACCTCGCTGTGTACCGTTCGCAGTTTTGAGGAATGCAATGCAAGGTGAATTAGTGCTTTCCTGAGTTGATGGGTCTATGAGTGAAGGGGCAAAGTGAGTTGCATAGCATTTTACCATAAACACAAGTAGCACGGCCGCTCGATCTCCCCCTCTGGTGCGGCCCGCCGAATGCTCCTCTCCGCCTGTGAGAGCGCTAGTTCCCTTTCAACCCGCCGCGTTGGCTATGGCGCTAGCTATCGGCGACGCGGGGGTTTCTCTCAAAGCGCTCTTCAGCCACAGTGAGCTATCTGCGCGGGTACTTTCATGAGGTTCTGCTCAGTGTTTTGGCATGCTTCACTCCAGACGCTCTCATGCACAGGTTGCAGTCACTTTAGCTGGAACAGAGGTAGATGGTTCCTGATACATGCGCTCAATTAGATGCACGCGGCGGGTTTAAGCTGTCCCATTGAGGCAACGAGGAACCACACGATCCTCGTCTTGCTCTCGCTCGTACGGCAACGCAGTATTATGTTAAAAATGTTATTGTGGATTATTAAAGCGTGGTGGCTCCGACTTTAATGTCAACTAAATAGCCGAGGCTTAATGTATATTTTATTTATGCGGCTACCGAGCGCATTCATTTCCGCGACGTACATGTCCGGATTATATGAATCGGACAATTATCAGTAATTATTCTTCGTAAATAGTCTGAAATAAGCATGATTTAATACTCAAATGTACATAGTGGCAGATTTCACAAGCGGAGGACTTTGCGGGAAAGTGGTTTTCGAGAAAGTTTCAGTATATTTTCTAGAGAGCTGTTGAGATCTCCAGCCCAGTTGGCCAAGAGTGGCCTCAGCAGCTTCTTGATAAAGAGCTCACACAGTTCTTCACAGTGGTACGGGTCTCTGCAAGCGGAACACCACATCAGAGGGCAGCTTGTGAGGTGTGGAAGTACAGCACTTGAGAGCAGCTTGCATATTTGTCCACAACGACGGATCTCTGCTGAGTGTAGCGCTTTTTCAGCGAAGGTACAGACCAGCTTACACAACCAGACAACTTGAGGTCGGGGGTAGCTGAGCCCTCCTTGGTCAAGGCTGAAGACAAACTGGTATGCACCCTCGCGTGAAGCTTTTCCTTTCAACTGCAGTTTGCACGCTGGGCATGCTACCTGCAAAGTCAAGAAGTCCATGTATTGCGTTTTCATTTTGTGCGTGCGTGCTAAATCTGATGATGTAGTCGCCAAACAAAATCTTACCTTTTCTTCACAAACGAAAGCCAAATATCCTGCCAGGTAAACCAGCGCGGTGAAGTCAAACAGGACGGGGACTTCATCGTACTTCATCACGTGCTGAATTTTCCACAGCACAGCAAGAGCTTCATCAGGAATGGCTGGAGTTTTTGCTCCATGGAAACTCTTCGTAGCTCTCAATGCCGTTTGGCACTCCGAATTAGAGGGCGCATTGCCGCTTCTGGCTGCCTCTAAAATGCCAACCTGCACATATTAAGAGACTTTTACGTTCTGCACTAACAAAACGCATGACGCTAAACGAACCTTTAGCAATTTCTCTGCTGTGAAGACAGCTGTTCTGGCGTCAACTCGGTCGTTGCCGCCATTGAATTGGCGGAAGCAGCTGAATAGCGACTCAACAGGATCACTGTTGAGAGCCCGCGTCAAGGTGTACTTGAAGCTGAAAATAGTAATAAACCATTATATAGAAAAACTCATTTCCAAAACATAATGAGCCATTAGTTATCAAAGTTGAACAATTCATCTTTCTTTAAAAGTTAGTATACTTGCCCGACGTCATTCAGGAGGTACTCCACAACAGCAACCGTTGATCTTGTCGTCATGATGGTTGCTTCATACGTCTCCTTAGTGAGGGACTTTGCTCGACACTTCGCGCTTTCCAGCTTGATGTCCTCAAGGTAGCTAATGAAGTCTACCTCAAGCCATGTGAGTCGATCGTCTTCACGTGTGACAAACGGCCTTTGCCTAGATTTCCAGCCAGATATGTCATGTAGGTCATACCACATCCCAACAATTTTCATGAATGTGATTGTCGATCCGCAGTCCCTGAATTCCGAAGCCCTCTCGTGAGCTTTCGGATTCTTCTGAAGGAACTCCAGGCTGCTAATTACGACAGGTGAAAATATTAAGGTGGCGCGAGACACTTTCATTTTTTCTAGATTATTAGGCTCAACGTGAGATCGGCTTAGCAGTCGCGCTGGTTTGACGAGCAAATTTTGCTGAATCTCATAGAGAGCCTTTAGAAAAACGCCTCCTCTAATTTTTTCGGTTCCGTCAAACATCTCTCTTTCTAGCAGATTTGTTCTTAGGTTTTTGATGAGGTGGTTAGGGTCAAATGAAAGGAATAAGGGGTCATTTTTTCGTACTGGATGCGGCACAACATGCTGCAGAGTGTTGTCATCAGACATTCCTCGAAACATGGCGGTGTTTGTCTGATGGTTGTCCGTCACAATACGAACAACGAAAAACCCTGCGTCCTCAACAGCTTTCAGCACGTTGAACGTCAGACTGCGGAGCCGGTCATGTTTAAGGTTCCTGGTAAAAAAATATCCGACGGGAACCACGTAAGCCGTGGAAAGCCCACGCAAAACAAAACAAAGGAGCCTGTTGGCTATTTCAGTGGCACCACCAGCTTGAGGTTCGCAGTCGATATCAACGAGCCCGAAAATTCTATCAACTTGACGATCATAGATCAGTTTCTGCTGTATTGACATTTCGTCAATGATAAGGCTGCAGTAGGGCTCTTTTTCTGACCGCAAGCCTTGTCTCTCTACTTGGAGCCGTTCCCTTATCAGGCTTGTTACACCCGTCTCTCCTGTGGAAGATCCGACAAACTTTTGTAGGGTGCTTCGACACGGCAGCTTCAGCAGCTTCCTCCCCCGTACATGATCGTAGCTCTTGCACGATGTCGCCTTCCACAGTACACATTCCCGCAGCGTGGGCTCCTGCCACGTTGGACGCGTCTTATCGAAGTTGATAATTTGTTCCATGACAAATTTCGCAGTCCTATCTCCTTCATGCGCGGCTGTCGCAAGGGCCTTTAGAGCTTTCACAGCACGGTTCTTTTCATATTCCTCAACTTTTCCTCGGAATTCGTCGCAGTTTTTCTGAAGTTCTTGCAAGCGCTCGTTCAGTCTCTGCACTTTCACTTCCAGGCGATGTGCGTTTCGTTTAGTCTCTGCTATATATCCAGCCAGGTCGAACGTCGTCTGGCATTCTTCATGTTTTAATCCGCTTTCAAGATGTTCCTTACCACCCGTAGACTCGCCCGAAGCTACGTTTTCTTGTGCCTTGCACGGGGGAAATCGAGTGGCCGTGTGACTGGTATTCAGTGGCTGTGCCTTCAGCATCAGGTTCTTCTAGACGAGGACGTTTTCTTTTTTTTTCTTCTGTCACTAACGCCGGTTTCCCTAAAATTCTCGCTTCCGTGTGCGCGCCACGTGGCAGACGAAGAAAGCTTTTGCGCTCCTTGCAATTAGAAGGCAACATGTAGGTTGGGTAGGACGGAAACTGAGTTGGCACGGCTGTTGGCAGCAGCAACTTACGTTTCATTCCTACCTTGTAGTCGTCTGCTGTGAAATGAAGCGAACACACGACAGTCCTGGAGCTGGGCTCCCAATGGCTGCCCTTGTCACTCCCTTCGCGGGAAATGTTCCGCAGCCAGGCATTCCGGAGGTTTTCCTTGGACGGCAGCTCGTGGTAGCACAGTTCCGGGTTTCGTGAAGCATTCGACTTACAAAGCGGCACACAACAATTTTTAGGCATCGTATGCACTGAATTCATCCACGGACTTCTAAACCTAAATGAGGTCCAGAGAAAAAAAAAGGCATCGCATGCTGACCGCACGACGGCAGGATACAACTGTCGCAAAGCAGGGAGGATTAGCGAGATTCCACCTTCGCGCGAGGCGGTGCAAGCAGGTGCACGGGTCATTTCTTCGCCGATATGCAGCGCCCCCACCTGCCGTCGTGGCCTGTCAGTCAACTTTCCCCTTCACGCGCGCTCTTTTGTTCGCGAGCCGAATCGGCGGGCCGCACCAGAGGGGGAGATCGAGCGGCCGTGCAAGTAGCAACCCAGCAGCGTATGTGTACTTGATATGATCAAGCTAGTACAACAGTTGGTTGGTTAGTTGGTCCTTATTAAACTGGTGCACCATGGGGGGTCAGCCATAAAATGGGCGGTGCCTTGTTATATAAATGATTTTGTTTATAAATCTCAAAATCTCAGGAAAGCTGCACATGAAGTAGTCGACGCGTCAACGAAAGCAACAAAGCGCTCACGAAGCGATGGTCACCTGTGAGGGCAACAGCAAAAGGCACGAGCTCTTGTTGGCTGATCAAAACTTGCAAAACGGCAATAAAAAATGTAAAAGAAAAAGTAAAAAGAGGAGGACGTCGGAGGAGGCCAGAAGGGAGAGCTGGCAGAGGTTTTTATCTAGGATCAACTCATATACACATGAAGCAAGAATCCGGAGCATGGTCGGTAGGGTAGTAAGACAAGAACCACATTCTCTTCCTTTAGTAAACATACAAGGCGACAGTTTGGAAGACCAAGCAAACTCTCCCAGTGCACACTTCGAACAGGTCTCCAGCTTATCCCATAACAGTCCAGCGTTTTAACAATACAAAGCAAGAATAGAAAAACAGAAAATAGAATGCAAATTCACAAACAGTGAGGCATAGAATGAATTTTTGTCTTAGCTGAGTTACAAGCATCGTTAAACTGCCGTAACAGAACCGCCCCAGGCTCTGATCGTAAATTATATGAAGTGCTCAAACCTCTGCCTCCCGTAACCCAAAAAGCTCTCCTTTCTTTGTATAATGCCATTTCATTTTCCGGTTAGATTCTTTCCACCTGGAAAGAAGCAGCCATTATTTCCGATTCTTAAACAGGGCAAGGACCCATCTTCAGCATCAAGCTACAGGCCCATAGCTATGACGAGTTGCCTTTGCAAGGTTTTCGAAAAAATGGTAAACAGACGACTGATGAATTTCCTTGAAACAAATAGCCTGCATAACCCATGCCAGTGCGGGTTTCGAGAGGCTAAGTCCACTACTGACCACTTTGTCCGTATCGAGGCGCAAATTCGTGATGCTTTCATTCATAAACAATTCTTTCTGTCAGTGTTCCTCAATATGGAGAAGGCCTATGACACTACATGGCACTTTCGGATACTCTAAGACCTGTCACACCTAGGTGTGCGATGCAGAATGTTGACAATAATCGAAAGCTACCTGTCTAATCGGACATTCCGTGTACGAGTGGGCACTGTGTTGTCCCGTACATTTGTTCAAGAAACAGGAGTTCCGCAAGGAGTGGTATTGAATTGTACACTTTTTATAGTCAAAACAAACTCCTTGCGCCTCGTTACCCTACGAAATATGTTTCATTGTACATGTGTTGACGACGTGCAGGTCGATTTGAAGTCCTGTAACCTCTCTGTGTGTGAACGTCACGTCCAATTAGGTTTGAACAAGGTCTTTCAATGGGCAGATGATAATCGTTTTAAACTCAATTCGCAAAAGAGCACTTGAGTCTTGTTTTGCTGAAATAGGGGCCTCCGTCCTGACCCCGACATTGACCTGCATGGTCAACGCCTTTCTGTGAAAACCAAGCACAAGTTTCTTGGACTAATGTTAGACACAAAAGTAACCTTCATACCGTATATCAAGTACTTAAAGGACAGGTGCTTAAAAACCATGAATATTTTGAAAGTGTTGTGACGCACTACGTGGGGTAGTGACAGGAAATGTCTGAGGGTGCTTTTTGAACTAGCCTCGTAGAGAGTCTGTACGTGGAATCAAATGAATGGTTGCTCCATCTGTAGAGATGTTACCTGTCTTTTACTTACTATCTCAAGGTTAACGCTGACGACGAGCATCTCGCTCACACCATAATTAATGATGTGTCCAATGCTGTCTTGTTCAATAACCGTCCTTCACTGAAACAGCTCTGCTTCTTCTGTTTTATGCCTCACTGAGGAAACTGGCGTGCCACTTCTAGAGCACCTGTTGATGGCTCCCGCAGCATATCCACCGCCATACCAGTGGCAGATTATTTTTGGAAGCAGCATTTTAAGCAGCATTGGCACAGAGTCACTGTTTACTGTCCTTGTTTTCTTTTTGTATGTACATACCTTTATATTCACGCCAGCGAGTGATTGCGTGAGACTTTTCTTAAAAAAAAAAAAACTGCATTATTGACTTCGCATCGGTTCGATGCTCTTTGAGAGGGAGGCAAATGACCCGTGTTTACATGTGGATGAAAACGACGATGGGGGGATCCAGCGGACACCAGGTAGTGGGCCCCAGGCTTGACTTAAGAACGAAGAAGACAATCTTGTGGCTCAGTATGAAGAAGAAAGGATCGCTTCGAACAGCGACTGACGTTTGCCTGCTCTGAGGGTTTGGCCAAGAATTCAATAGTTGTGATTGATTTTATTTATTTTTTTTTTTCGTAAGCGTTTCTATAGTGTCCTTATTGATTAGCGAGTGTATTTTCAGATAGTACGACCAGGCAGATGCCGTTTTCCTCACCTGGGCCAGGGGCTTTCCTCTGGTCTGCTTCTCTTCCTTCGCAAGAATTACCAGTGGACTTGTTTTTACGCAATGGCATCTCATCCGTTCCTGTGGCATTGGTCCCAAGCAACGATGGTATCATACGGATGAAGAATCCAAAAATGATTCAGACGGAGTTGAAAGCCGCTACAACTCACTACCAAAGCATCACAGAGGTCAGGCAGTTCGGCAAGGGTGGCATTCTTTGCTTCTCGTCTGACCAGCTCTGTGTTCGAGACCTACTAAAATGCTCGGTATTCGCTACCAACCCGGTGAGCGCATTCATTCCACCTCACCTAGCTTGCGTCAAAGGCCTCGTTCGGGGGTGTCGATGTCAACTTGACCCCAACTGAGATATTAGATATGTTTTCAGAAGCAGGTGTGATAGCTATCTATAGATGTAGTCGAGTTGTGGACAAGAACAAGGTCCCAACGGAGTCCGTGATTGCTACAATTGCCGGGTCGAATCGCCCAACCGAAATCAAAGCGTGGCCTTTAATATACAGAGTGGAGCCACTATCACCTCGTCCTCTACAGTGTATTAAGTGTTGGCGTTATGGGCACACAGTGAAAGGGTGCAGGTCAGTACCTAGATGCAGAATTTGTGGTGAGACGCACAATTCAAATGACTGTAAAAGTAATGAAGAAAAGTGCTGTCTTTGCCATGAAGCACACTGCGCTGATAATACAAACTGCTCAGCCAAGGCACGTGAAATCCAAATACTTGAAATTGTAGACAGAAGGCGATGCTCCCGAAAGGATGCCATTACTGAAATCCAAGCCCGAACTCAAGGATACGCCGGAGCAGCTGCCCGCCATAACATAGCAATGGAAGCATCCTTTTCCCAATCAATTGCGGATATGATCGAGAAGGCTGTGGATAAGGCTATGCAACGTCTTGCTACCACCTTATGTGAGTCGCTGTCGCACATGGTGAATAACCAAATCGCACAAGTCTATGGAGCGCATATAGATATAAGTACGGCTGTAAAAAATGCTGAGTCTGCACACCCGGCAAGTGAGGCAGAATCTGAGATAACTCCACCAGATGCACAGTCTACAGAGCCTTCTGGAGAAGGCGTTCAGAGGCAAAGCGAGGGTGCACAGGAAACTTCTCAGGACACACAAGATATGGACATAGATCTCAAATGCCTAAAGCGTTCTAGATCCCCTGCATCGAAAAAACCTAGCTCGCCGAAACATGTAAAAAGCAAGAAATACCAGAAAGACAACCTTTCAAAAACCGATTTTCTAAAAGAAAGTACTTTAGAAAAGGTGATTGCCGAAACCATTTTAACGAAATCATAGGGTCTCTTAAAATTATACATTGGAATTGCCGATCTCTTCACTCAGCCATAACAGATCTGTTATACCTGTCTTCCAAATTCGATCCGGCTATTATTGCATTACAAGAAACTTGGCTATCTACACATCATGTATTTCATCTACCCAACTTCCAAACCTTTCGTCTAGACCGTCCATCCAAAGGAGGAGGTTTAGCTTTCTTTATAAACAATAAAATTAGTTTAAAAGTCAAAAACTCATACAAATGTATGTCTTCTGAATGCGAAATTTTCGCGTTAGATATTACCTTGCCAGGATACTTGCCTTTCTCGCTAATAAACGTCTACTTTCCTGTAGGCGTTCAAGACACGAGACTGTTAGATATGGCTGCTAATTCAGCCTGTAAAGAAAAAATTATAGTCGGTGACTTCAACTCTCACCATACCTGCTGGGGTTTTAGAACTGATCAGTGTGGACAACGGTTGTGGGACTGGTCGGTAGACAACAACTTATTGTGCCTTAACGCTAGAACTCCCACATTTATTCGAGGTCAATCACGCTCCGCCTTAGATTTAAGCTTTGTAAGCTCGGCCATTGCTAGTACATCGTGGACGGCCCTTGATTGCGCCTCCAACAGTGACCACTTTCCAATAATGTTCGAGATCGCTTGCCCCGTCAAACCATCATGCTTCCATGCCCGAACCTATATAAATTATGCAAAATTTCAACACGACCTAAAAACTGCTTTAGACGCTCCTTCTCAAGATGGAGATGACACTAAAGCTATGAAAATAAGCGCAGTAATTAAAAGGGCATACAAAAACGCTGAATTTACTGTTAAATCGCCGAAGAGAATACCCTATAGCCCCTGGTGGAATTCCAACTGTTCACGAGATCACAGACGAAGACAGGCAGCTTGGAAGAAGCTAATACATAATCAGTCCCCTAAGAACTGGGCAGATTACGAATTTCTTGCCGCTGTATTTAAACACACGGTGGCCCAAGCTAAAGAAGAGTATGATAAAAGACATTTCGATTTTCTCTCGAAATCCAAAAATAAGAAAGCTTTATTTCAATATATGCGATCTCGCAAAATCCTGCCGTCTACATTAAATACTAATTATGAAAAACTATCATTGGAAGAAACGAAGAACTCTTTAGAGTCAATTGGCAGAGGTCTAGAAATGAGATTTTCTTCGATTATGGCTTTCAAACTGGCAAAAGTCTAGCATAAGCACTGACTTCGAAAACGTAACGCTGTCTGAAGCATCAAAAGTCATTCGAGATCTACCATCGTCAGCTCCTGGTCCAGATGGAATCACAGTTCCTATGATTAAAATTTTATTCAAGCTATCCCCCGGCGACGTCATTAATCTCATAAACTACTCTTTAAAGAATGCCTGGATACCGTATGACTGGAAAATATCTAAGGTAATCCATTAATAAAAAAGCAAGGAGCAGGTTTTACCATCTAAATATCAGACCCATCTCGCTAACTTCGAACATGGTGAAACTCATAGAGAGGGTTCTAAAGGACCGAATAAACTCCTGGATGACGAATAAGGTCATATTAAAGCCAATCAAATTGGTTTTCGTTGTGAATGCTCAATTTGGTGCGCCCATGCGGATTAGAGAGTCGAATACAGCTTGCTCGTAAAAGGAAACAGTACGCCGCATTAGTAACTCTCGACATAGCTAAAGCGTACGACAGTGTCGAGCACTCTATTCTACTGACCACCTTGCAGAGTCTAAAGTTTCCTCAGTATATTACTGAGTGGATAGCAGAATTCCTAAAATCAAGGGAATTGTATTGCGTGAAGGATGGCTGTTGTTCGCATAAATTCAAACAGAAACGTGGTGTTCCACAAGGGTCCGTCCTATCTCCAGCATTATTCAATATACTGATGAGCTCTATTCCAATTGTTCAGGATGTCACTGTCTACATTTATGCAGATGATATCGCGTTCTTCGCTGCAGAGAGCGACATTTACTCACTACATAAAAAACTGCAAAGATATATTAATACACTAGAAACTTGGTTGCAATCCATTTCATTGTCATTGAACATCAGTAAAAGTGCGCTCTTGGTGTTTCCTATAGCAGATACAGTTTCAATTTCTGTATTGTATAATCGGGAACCTATTCCACAAGTAGATTCAGTCAAGTACTTAGGAATGATTTATAATGATAAACTAGATTGGAGCCCACACATTGAATATATAACAGCAAAGGCACAACGGGCGTTAGGTTTATTACGCAGGTTAAGCAACAGAAAATACGGGCTGCGCAGACACACGATGTTTAATGATATATAAAATGTATGTGCGACCAATATTGGAATTTGGGTGTGTATTATTCTCGGGGGCCACTGATCATAAAATTAAACCACTAGTATTGTTAGAGCGAGAAGCTCTGCGAATATGCCTGGGACTTCCCAGGTTCGTGGCGACAGTGTATTGTATCAAGAAGCGCGATTGCCCACTCTCCTCTGTCGATTCCGCATTCTAACGGTTCAAACCTTCCTAAAGTTCTACAGTTTACCGGGCGGCGAAGATCAGAGTACGCATTTATCAGCGACCCCTGACTCTTTCTTTCTTGCACATTGGCCTCGATTTCATACCCCTCAGATAATTTCGCTAAAAAGAAACTGGATTGCATAAATGTAGACATTAGCCCACAGTAATTGAAACTAATTTTTCTACCATCAACGTTAGATAGAGTACGATGAAATCTTCCCCCACAAGCCAAGTTGCAATCTCTGAGATTTTTTGACCACTACATTAAACGATTACTTGGTACATGCAGAAACAAAAAATTGTAATAGCTACAGATGCTTCTGTCAACAATGAAAAGGCAGGTGTAGGATTGCGTCCTGATTCCCTCGGCTGGTCTTTTTCATGTAAGGCTTCCAGATTTTACTCCAATATTTGAAGCTGAGCTAGTAGCTATTATTTAGCCTTTTCGTAGAATTCTACGACAGAGACCAGTGCAATCATCCTAACAGACTCACTTTCGGTGAATGTGTGCAGCTCTGACAAACTCCTGACAATCTCGTGCCCAGCAGCGTTCCACACATTAGCACCGCCGCATTTAAAACTCCTCAAATTAGTGTGGGCTCCCAGGTCACTGCGGATTACAATTAAATGAATGGCAAGATGCTTGGCACGAGCATCACTGGATGGACCAGTAATTTCAGTACTTCCCGAGTTAGAATACTTATCAGGGGTTAGATATAGGAAATTCGCGATTTTACAGATAGTTTAGAAAATATCACACAATGGACAGATTATCAGCACCTCAAATTTCCCTGGAAAGCCCAGTGGAGTCCGTCAAAAACAACTTGAAATTATAATTTCTAGATTCCGGTGCCGTGTCCCCCCCATTAAATTTTTATTACACAGAGCTGGTCTGACACTTTCCCCCCTTTGTCCGTTCTGCGAAGAATCAAGAAACTATTGAACATTATTTTTTGGCTCATGTCGTAACTATGCATTAATTAGGAAACGACCTTTAGATATTCCATTTGCGAAGCTAGGTTTAAATTTAACCGCAGAAAATGTTCTAAGTTTTGGTGCCTCTGTTTTGGGAAATTGCCTCAGAGATGCATTCGAGCGGTGTGTAAATTATTCAAGACTCTAAACGTTTTTCAATATAAAGCCCTCGTTAACAAATACTAAAAAAAAAAAACTGGTCGAAAAATAATTTTCTATTCTGGGATAATCCGTGACATACCAAATTAATCGGGTTGGCAAAACCAGCTGTCTGGTCGGCTCCCAAAATCAAGTTGTATAGCTATTAGTGTCTACTTTGTATTGATTTTTTCTCACTATCTGAATCTTTGGTTTATTTCTTTTTTTTTTTCCAACATACTGTCTTAACTATACAACTCCCCCCCCCCTTTTTTTTTCTCGTTGTAAGCAATAATGCAGTTATCGTTTATATGAACTATTTGTTCTCTTGGCCAATCCCCAGAGTGGGTACGAGCCATGGATTAGAGGATAACAAACAAACAAGGCTCAGCTGTTGAAACACACTGCTTTCGCTGTCTTAAGGGTACCTGTGCTTTGTTCACTTGTACGGCACTTCTGATACTTTTAATCAATATTTATAAACATTACTGAGGTAGTAATGCACCTTTATTTATGAAGATTATTTTTTGTCGTGTAGCTTCTCTTGTCAAGGGTTGATTTTATTTCAATTCTCATTATTGAGCAGTCCTGCCGCTTATCCTTGCAGCTGACAGTTTTTAAACGATGAAATTGGTTATTGTGTTCTGGCTTCCAGCTCCCACAAATTGGCAAGCTGATAGAACAGGAAAATGAGATTACAGTCAAATCTCAATATAACGAATTAAGTGGGACCGCCGCAACTCGTACTTATTTTGAAATATCGTTGTAATGAATGAAAAACTTCGAATTGTAAAGAGGTCAAATCTAGGAGGAGCGAACATGACGTCCTTGGCAGTTGCCGTGTGCGCCGACAAGCAAACACAAAAAAAAAAATGTACACACACTTCAAACGTTCTTTATTTGAAGAAATCTGTGATTTTCTTCTGACGCGTGGAGCACA
>WOVY01003817.1:0-88981 GCA_013436015.1 Rhipicephalus annulatus
TTGTCATGTGCGGTTCCCATCTTACGAAGAAAACATGGCTGCATTTTCTGCATTCTGTCAGTTTCGCTATCACACCTTATTATTTCATAATGAACACTCAAATTACGTTAACCTTTCATGACTTTACAAAATGGTTATACCATAAAGTAGCATGGACTACAAACGCTCAAGTAAAATACTATGCACAAGAAAATACATTGATATTTAAAACAAGTTTCGTTAATTAGTTGGGTGAATGTAATTTGAAGAAAGGCAAGTATTCCAGCCTCGGTGTAGGCTCCTTGAGTTAGAACAACAAGAGCCTTAGTCTCACAGAACAGTCTGTATTATTTAGGAGTACAACCTGTAATTTCAGAAAGAAAAATGGAAGCTTGCAATAAAAAATATTCAAATGATGTGTGCTGCAGCGCATGCCTAGACAAGTGGACTGGTTTTCAAACCAGTTGCAGTGTCCTTATGTAGAACGTTGGCTCAATCGCAGATCCCCAGATGACGAAGATATTGAGAACTGGGCTGTGACGTTCCAAGTAAATTTTACATCGAACATATTAAATCCTAAGCTTCAAGCCACAGAGCAAGTGGTAATGCGAATAAATTTCTCGGAATAAAACAATTTGAGAGTATTTTTAAACAAATCAACATGAGTGAGGCCCACAGTACAACGTAGTGCTGCCAGCAAAACCTCTGCAAGTACAAGTTTTGTTTGCAGACGAAGTATCGTCTTTGAGTTCTTTATTTAAACGTATGCAGGCGTACGTATTCTGCATGACAAAAAGTTACAACAAAAAACTTGAATACAAACATGCAGAACCACTGACTTCGAGAAGCTCGAATATTTTGTACCATGGATGAGACCAAGAGGCCTAAAAAACAAAAAAGAAGGACCACGTTCTCTTATCTTATTGCAAGATTCTAACAAAACATGGGTCACTGTGGTTGGTATTGCATAGACATGACAACACGTGTAGCATTCTTCTTTGGCTTCACAAGTCGCATGAGTGGGTCTTACACTTGGCAATCAAATCTCAGGTGTGAATGACTAGAATGCAGGACATCAACTGCAACTGCAATTCAATAACATAAAGCCCTTTCCGATGATGCCAACTTTATAGATAGTTTTCTACAACAAGGCACACTGCCAATTTCTGCCATGTGACAGTGCGTGCCAAAACTCATCTCAAGGTACGACACATACAATGACAATGTTTGTAACACATGTCGCACATTCGGAACTGAGAGGTCAATGCATTCGAAGTTATGTCACTCGGAGTATCCGTCAACGGGTCTGCCGATACGCCGAGTACCTCTTCACTGTTTAGGTCAACAGTCTTAGCGGGCTGGATTTCAACTTCGCCATCGTCAATGACGTGTTTTTCGGGGTCCTCCATGCTGTTGACCTGAAGAAATGCAACGAAAGAGAGACTAATCACACATTTTTTTTCTAGTAAAACGGTCAGCAATAATAAAGGCAACTGAGTTTGCTATTACTACAGCAATCAGCACCCAAATAGATGCACTTAAATGCACACACTGATGCACTTAAATAAAATTTAGTGGTGGTCATGTAACAGAGGTATTATTAATACCTACATAATAGGCAACAATGTGTTCACACCTGAATCACAATAGGTAAGCTGTCAAAGCTTCGCTAAGAGCCAAGTTACAGAAACCCGGATGCATCGTGCCAGCATGCTATGTATCTCGTTACCTCTCGAAGAGCTAGCATGGTGTTCGAGCAAATATATTAAAAGACTGCTGTGCAGCAGTTCGACGGATGGAGCCACGCCCACAGCAATCAGATTATAAGAGGCTCTAAATTGAGAACAATTTTTCTTGCTTCCAGCTCAGAGTGTAACAAGTGCCAGCGGAAAACAGATACCCAGAAGAGAAATGCCATGCACCCTGCCTTTTTCTGGCGCGTTTCTGTTCACATTGGCACTTCCTTGCTTCATAGTGAACCAACTCTGCCAGAAATATTTATATTTATGAAGTACCAAGGGCCTTGTGAAATTCTTACAGAGACATGGCTAGAACGTCTCCTTAAGCTCCAGTATAGACATAGAGAACCTGTATTGATAAGCGTGCTCATCGCAGCGGCCCGCTTACTAAGTCAAAGTGTGAGTAAAATCAAATTTTGCAAACCCACCTCTTAGCTGACTAAAAGAGCAGTCACACCCGAGTGCCCCTTATTCCCCTCTTTTTTCTTTTATGTGCGCAAGCGTACGCATTCCATTCCTTGACGCATTGCACTGCTCTTTCATTGTGCTGCTGATAGTATCGCAATATTCGGACATAAAACCAGACCAGGTTTTGTTTGTTTTTATTACCTCATCGGAGAGGGTCTGTAGGAGTTCCGGCACTGCGCCTGGTGTGGACTTCAGCACTTGCAGATGCCTCTGCAGCGTTCGTTGACATGGCAGAGGGGCGAGGATTTTCTTGACCAGGTTGTAACCGCGGGACCCGCAGGCCAGTCTCACTTTCAGCGCTTTACGAATGGTGTCCTCCGACCACAGCGACCCCCTAGAGTTCTTCGCCATGGAGTTAAGCTGATCCGGGGCCAAGTAGTGAGACAGCTCGGCCTTCAGTTTCTCGTATTCCTTCGTCACTTTGTTTTTGGTACGGTTGGCCAGTTGCACTTTGCGCAGAGCGCTTTCCAATTTAGATTCCGAGATCCAGCATGCCCTTGTGCAGCTCGGCGTTGCTTAATGAAGGAAGGCTCTGGCCCTCTGGAGGTGGCCATTGGCAAACCAGGGCGCCATGTGTAGACTGATGAATTGGCTGCGTAAATAAATACCCCATTTTCTCGAAAACAGGTCGTATACAAACATAGGTCGACCATACGTCAGTCAACTCAAGTCATCGGTCGCCTCACTGTCACTTCCATAGATCAGGGCTGTAAGATGGAGTATGAGCGAGTCCGGGTGAATAATATTACGGTGGCTTTGAGTTAAGAGTGAATCAGTTTGAAGAAAAGTTTCGTGAGCGTGAGTGCAAGTTAGTCTGGCTCAGACACTTTTGGCGAGACTCCGTGCGGGTGAGCCATGAACGCGAAGTTTACTTCATAAATCGTGAGTGAATCTCAGTGAGCTCTACAAATTTGATAACCAATGAGGTCGACCCTTCTGTTTACTTTAATTCGTACATTCCGGTGCAACGCTGCCGAAGCTGTGAAAGGAGTTCAGTCAGCAAACTGCAAAAGTCCACGCGTCTCGTGCCGCGCTTGACCACGGTGATGAGGTCCGGCCTCAAGTTACCGGTGCTAATCGCGGTCGTTGTATCAAAAGCAAAAGATGCCAAGTGTGCATGAACAGTCCTATTGGCAACCGCATAAATAACAGGGATTTGTTTATCTTTGAGGCATAGATTATATTCATGTATATTTCAGCCTAAACATAAACACACAAAAGAACATGTTAGTGGTTGTAACTTCCATATAACATTTTTTCGAACGACTGTGCTGAAAGAATACTCAGCAGTATTCTACAGCGTTGTACCCTGTGTATGTAACAAAATATGTATGGCACCTTCGAGAAATAACAAGAAGTAATACGTCCACCCAAATAATTCGAAGAACGAAACAAAAAATCGCAATGTAACATGTCTTTGTAACGTGCATGTGTATTGCAAATAAGCTAGGATAAATGCAATAGGGTCATTCCACGTCAAACGTCCTAGCCATTTCGGCCACCAGCTCAAATGTATTGGAAAAAATTGTGCTCTTTTGCTGCATTGAAAACAGTGAACTCCTAGAATATTTCGGAAAGAAACAATTTTTTCTTCGCATGGCTGCTTTCTGAACTTCCTGGAATGTCAGTAGGGTGCTGTTCGTGGAAAATTAATTTTAGAAGTACCAGCATTTGTTTCTATACCAAGTTTGGTGTTCATGTTAAGCAAAGGTCCTTGTGTAAGGTGGTTGAAGCTCAGTAACATTAGTACAATTTTACTGGCACATACACCTTCAAGAATTAGGCCAAAAAGTGTTATGTTCACACTTTTTTTTTCAATAGCAATGCTGCACTGTGTATGACTATCTGAGTAATGAATACTTACTCCAAAGAAGGCATATTTTGAGCAAAAATTATCCTTAGGCCTCTCAAGTTGCTAAACTTTACGAGAAAAATTCGAAAATTGCAGAAAAGTGTCCTTTTTTCCTCAAATTGAGACGCAATTTGCACTATATGATGGTCTTATTAGAAATCACCTTCATATGTAAATCAAAAGCAAATAAGCTGTTTTGTATGGCTAATTTTAACATAACATTTCTCGTTTTGAGGAAGAGAATAATTTTTGTACTTTCCCATTGACAGAAGTGGGGAATTTAAAGATAGCACCTGTCGTATGACCAATTGGGAAGATTGCCATCAATGGGAACTTTAAAAAATTATTTTCTTCCTCGAACAGAAATTCTAATAATAATATTTGCTATATAAAAAGAACTATTTATGCGCTTTCGATTTATGCATAAATATCATATTTATTAGGCACACCACATGGTTCAAATTGCGTCTCAATAAGGACAAAAATGACACTCCTTCAAAATTGTGAATTTTTGTTCTAAACTTTTTCAACTTGAGAGCTCTCAAAACTTTTGTTGCTCAAAAAATACCTTCTGTGGAGTAAGTATTCATTACTCAGATATTCATACAAAGTGCAGTTTTGCAATATAGAAATGACAACATAACACGCTTTGGCAAAATTTTTTGGGTGCGTACGTGCCAGTAAGCTTGCATCATTGTTACTGAGCTTCAAACACCTTACAGAAGAACCTTTAGTTAACATGTAGACTAAGCTTTTCATAGAAAATAGGAGCAGTACTTCTAAAAGAAATGTTTCCACAAAAACACATAAGCGACATTCCAGGAAGTTCAGAAAGCAGCCATGTGACGAAAGATTTTTTCTCTCGCTAACATTACACAGCTTTACTCTATTCAATGCAGTAAACCAGCGCAATTTTTTTTTTTCAGATAGGTTTGAGATGGTCGCCAAAATAGCTGGGACGTTTGGCATGTAATGACCAAATAAGAATGCTCCAGACATATTGTGGGTCAATTATTTGCGGACCAAAGCGTGGTTTAGGGAATATCACAATGGTGACAACACGTCACGTGAAGGAATCTGTTCTGTGGTTCACACCCATCTACCAGTGGGCACTGGTGCTACCAGTCGACAACAGATCTTCACTTAGTACGGTGATGTGTGGAGCTCCGTTATCTGAAAGGTAACTATAGTGTGCCAACAGTTTTATTAGAGTAATGTTTTATTGTAATAATATTTTATCGGAGTCTTGACTACTATTCTTTTTATTACTTCTGTGGTGGGTGGTCAGTTCGTTGAGTTGAGAATGTAGAGATATGTGTTTCGAATGCAGCATTCGTTGCTGGTTGAACGCCGGGTGCGACATCAGAGCTTCATTATTCCAGTAATATTGCTAGCCTTGTTCACAAACGTAGCTCAAGTTTTTTTGATCACGCAAATAGGTCAATAGCTAGTTATGGGTGATATTTCAAACAAAAGGTCGACCTGTGTTTGAATATTTACGGTAAGCTCGATATTGCTAACGCCAACTACTATCACGACAAGCAAAGGCACATGAAAGTTCTTAGAAAATGCACCTGAAAAAGCGAGAGTCGCAAATGAGCACAAAGAAAGAGGAAGTTTCTCTTCCAGCATTGCTGAAGGCGTACCATGGCCTTCGAAGCAAAAACCTGCATCTGAAACGATAATATATGACGCTTTACCATCTCTTTTCCAAAAGAAAAAAAAGCCCAGTTCATACTAGAGGTGCCAAACCCGATGAAAGTCCGGTGCTAGGCAACCTGGCTTGTTTCTTTTCTCTTATCTTGCTTTCTTTGTCTCTTTCCTAGTATTTCTAATTTTTCTCGTAATTTGATTTTTCTTACGATTTTCTTTTTTTTTCTCTATAGTTCTATTTGTCCCTCGCTTCCTTCTCTTATGTTTACACGTGGTGCTGCAATTGTTACACCAACGACGACCGCCTGAGTCCCTGTAATAATTTTGGCTATGCCCCTCATGCCGTAAGGTATCTTGCTGCTTAACCTCCCTGCCTTTCTGCAACTATGTTTTCCTCTCCCTCTCTCTGGAACGTACTGTGGTGTTTGAGCTTCAAGAGCTGCTCGTTGGGCTGTGAACCACTAGGGCATGCCAACGATGCGTGACGCTACCGAACAATCACAGTACGGTACCTGCACCATAAGCTTCTACACGTCTTTTTGTCAAGGTTTTTGTTTCCTACTACTTGTGGTACTCATATATTTTGACAGTTCATTACATTACACTACATCAACAAAAGACATGGGCACACCTCCATTAAAAGTGCTGCAACAGTTTTGTTGTAGGCTCTATCGTCGATACGCAACTCAATAGCACGCATAACCTGGGGCTGCTAACAAAGTAAGGACCAGTTGTTCAGCGAACTAATGGGTACCGTTATTGCTCACCATGGCGGCACTCAAAGCCTAAAAAGAAAACATGACGCTGAAGCCACTGCTGTTTTTTTTCCTTAGCTACATATAATGATGAATCATCAAGAAATGGTATGCAACACATGTCAAAAAAGAACTTTGCCACTTCTTACTTTATTTGTTTATATTGCACAATCATCACCAGAGTGCCATAACTGCTTTTCGTAAAACAAGGTGGGTGGTTTCAAGCAGCACACAAAAGAAGCTCACCTGCCGTACGGATGTCGCTAATTTGCAGCGTGCTTTCCGACCTAGCTGCCAGCGAATCCTGGATATCTGCATTCAGCATACATTGAATCATCCTCAGTGAAACTGTCCCATGAAATTCTCAAAAACAAAATAAACAAGTCTGTGTTACCGTGCGTACCAGACATCATCACTAAGAGTGGTTGTAAGAGAAAATCAGCTGTTTATTTTATAATCTACGCAAAAATTATGGCTAGCGAAGATTCAAGGAGCACGCTGTAGACTTGTTCACACGTATCAGCAAAAATCAGATAGTCACACCAATGCAGCACAAGAAAGTTCACCTTACGTACGAATGTCATTCTTTTTCAGTGTGTTGTTCGACGTCGTCGACAGCATACTTGGGATGCCTGAATGCAACAAATATAGAAAATGCCTCAATATATACACACAAAAAAATTCCTGCAAGAAAAATGTGTCTCTTTACCATGCCTGCAAATTAAAGACGGATCCTTGATGTTGTTAGTTGAAGTGTCTAGAAACAAAAAGTCAGTTCGTATGAGGAACAACATCTGTGAATTTTCAACCTTAACAAATTTATGGCTAACGAGAATTCAAGGAGCCGGCTGTTAACTTTTTTACCGCTATCAGGAAAGATAATAAAGTCAGTACATGCACCACTACGAAGAAGAGCTCACCTGCCGTATGAATGTCGGTAATTTGCAGAGTGGTTTCCGACGTTGCCGACAGCGAATTTGGGATACCTGCATGCACCAGATATAAAATATGCCTAATTGAAATTGCCCCGAGCAATTCCCACACAAAAAATGTGTTTTCATTACCGTTCCCGCACTTCAAAAAAGGGTCCTTGAAGTGGGCAGTAGAAGTGTCCCGAAACAATACGACTGACTTTTTAAAAAAAATCAGCTGTAGTTTTCATATCCTTTAGAAAAGTTATGGCTAATGCACATTCATGAAGCGGGCTGTGAACATTTTTAACAAACACCAGCAAATATCACATAGCCACTGCATGCTGCAGAAAGAAAAGCTGATTTTGCGTACAAGTATTGCGAATTTGCGGAGTCCTTTTAGACGTAGCCGACAGCGAAACCTGGGTGTTTGCATGCAGCATATATAATATATGTCTAAATGAAACTGAACAACTTAATTCCAACAAACAAAATGTGCTCTTATTATCAAGTGTGGAATTCAAAGAATGGTCCTTGAAGTCGGTAGTAGAACTGCTTAGAAACAGGACAGTTTGTACGAGGAAAATCAGTTGTAAGTGTTTCAACCTTGGCACGATTTATGGATAACGAAAATGCAAGAAGCCAGCAGTGAACTTTTTCCCACTCATCAGGAAAAACCATAATGTCACTGCATGCAGCATCAAAAAAAAAAGAAATGAGCTCACCTGCACTATGAATGTCGGTAATTTCCAGAGTGGTTTTCAACGTTTTCGTCAACGAATTCGGGACGCCTGCATGCACCGTATATGAATTATGCTTAAGTGAAACCAGCTCATGTTTCTCAGGAGTAAACTGGGTACTACTTATTAGGCGCACAGGTATGATTCTAGTTAGGACAGCAAAACGGATTGGAACATCACTTGAATACAAGTGTGGCATAGTTCTTTTTCAAAGGGAGTAAACGTACATTAAGCGTGAGCCTCGGCAATATGTAAAAGACCAGCATCTTCATACTTTGACTTGTGTTAGCCTAAAGAGATCACTTTATAGCTCAGGACTTCTTCAAACAACCTATCGCAAACTGGGGCTGTGCCCTGAAAAAAAAAAAGAGCTGAACATCGATGACTTGCAGAGTGGTTTCCGACGTTGGCGACAACCCATTCAGGACGCCTGCATGCACCATATATAAAATATGCTTAAGTGAAACTGCCCCGAGGGATTCCCGTAAACAAAATGTGGTTTCATTACCGTCCGTGCACTTCAAATAAGTGTCCTTGAAGCCGGCAGCACAAGTGTCTGAAGCCAAAAATTGAGATTGTATAAAGAAAATGGGCAGTTTTTTTCATAAACTATGAAAAAATTATGTGTATTGAAGATTCTAAGAGCCAGTTGTGTACCTTTTTAACACTTATCAGCAGATATTCATATATTACTGCAGTTTGCACAAAAACTGCTCACTATCCGTACAAATGTCGCTAATCTGCAGAGTGCTTTCCGAAGTAGTCGACAGCAAATCCTGCATGCCTGCATGCAGCATATATAGAATGTGCAGCACTAATAGAATGCGCTTAAATGAATCTGCACAACAGAATTTAAAGAAAAAAAAGTGGTCTTATTACCCTGTGTGGAATTCAAATAATTGTTCTTCGAGTCAGCGGTAGGAGTGTCTGGAAATAGAAAAAAAAATTTCGTGCAAGAAGATTCAGAGCGAACTTTTACCATCCATAAGCTAATATTACATAGTCACTGAGCACAGCAACGAAAACAAACTCACCTTCCGTATGAATGTCGCTAATGTGCAGAGTAGTTTCTGACGTAATCGAGGGCCAATAATTTGGAATGTCTGCATACACCAGATAGATAAACGCCTAAGCGCAACTGCATAGTGGAATACCTACACATCAATTGTGTTATTATTACCATGCGTTGAAGTCGAAGAATGGTCGTTGCAGTCGACAGTAGAAATTTCTGAAAACAAAAGCAGTTTGTATTTCTGAGAATTTTCCCAACTTTAGCAAAATTTGTGCGTAACGAAGGCGGCTGTCAAATTTTTTCACGCTGATAGGTGCAGATACTACATACAGCACGTGTTTTCACGCACACTGCTTAGAGCGATATGAGCTGCAAAACCGAACTCATGTCCATTCAACGAAAACTTGTTATGTAATATGTCATGGCGGTCTATAGTGGCTATGGAGCTCGAACACTATGCCAAGGTCACGGGCCCACATCCGCACCAGGGCGACCGCTTTTTCACGGAGGTGAAATGCCACAGGCTCGTGTAGCTGGGCTTAGTTTACGATAGGAACGCCAGATGGTCAAAACTTCTGAAGTCCTTACCTACGGCATCCCGCCTAATCACACCGTGATTTCAAGGTGTAAAACCAAAATTATTAGAATTATTTCTTACTTACTCATGTTAACCTCCCACCACTTGTTGACGATCAAAGACTCTTCTTCTTTATTGGCCAAGACAGATCCCCACAACCCAAGCCTAAGTGATGATGATGAGTATATACAGATGATAAGACGAAGCGCATGAATAATGCTCTCAATATACTTTTAACTGCCAGATGTGCCACTTCACTTGAATGCTTATAGTCAAGCTTGCTCAGCTCCTTCATACTTTATGACCTTTAATAAGGAATATTTGTGTTCCAGCTCATGTTTCTCAGGAGTACACTGCGTACTACACATTCAGCACACAGGTATGATGCCAGTTAAGGCAGCGAAATGGATTGGAACATCGCCTAAATTCAAGTGTGGCATAGTTCATTCACAAAGCGAGTAAACGTACATTAGGCGTGAGCCTCGTCAATGTGTGGTAGACCAGCATCTTCATATTTTGACAAGTGCTAGCCAGAAGAGATCCCTTTATAGCTTGGTAACTTCTTTAAATCAATTCTTCGCAAATTGCGGCTGCTCCCTGCACGCCAACGTTCCGCTTAAATTCCTAGAAACTGGCAGGCTGGTCTTCACGTAAAACGTATGCAGAAACAGCATCTCCAAATGATACCTAGTAAACACTAGATGCCAATATGACTTGAAAAGATAAACTGGTTATCAACAAATTTGACACGATTTTGTCAACCCAGGCAGCTGCAAGAGCACTCTATTTAAAGTAATGTTGGTTTTTTCAAATAGTAAGTCGAAACTAGAACTTACATTACGTCAAGGCAACAGATTTGCACGGCGTGATATTTGGTGTCTGGTGGCTGTGGCTGGCTTGATTTTACGTTTTAAATATTTGCATAGGTTCAATATTTTCCTATGTATGAGTTGGGAAGCATACAGTCGAGCCGTATTCTTACTTTCTCTTTTACTTCTTACGTCTTTATCGCTTTCCGCAAAAATATTCTCATGATAATAATCAGTATACATGTGAGACTTGCAGCTTGCTTGTTCAACTCTGAAGCTTGTTTCCAGCACAGCTGTAGCGACACTACTCAAAATACTTTCACCAAGGCTCCAGAAGCAACACCAAAAAGAAAGACCCTTGCAACATGGGCCTAAAAGACTTCCTAGTCTACACTAGAGAGGGATGCTGGAGCACTGTATTTAGCACTAATTGTTTGTGGTGAGCAGCTATGCGCAGCTATATATACAAAGTAATGTTTTCGCCTATAAATACTTCTGGTTGAAAACAATTGTGTGCGTATGATCATTGTATCCCAAGTTGAAGTGCAAAACAACTGTCTGCTGCCACGTTGTTTCCTTGTTTCAGTTTACAGTACGCTAATTTTTTCATATATATTGATCAGATTTGTTTTCGGCTGACTATAACTTTGATTATTGTTGTCTGTTGCGGAACGCAGACAAATGCAACGAAGATGAACCTCAGCTTTTCTAATGCAAACAAGCTAGAACCGAACTGATATGAAGCACACGCTTTTCTGGGCTTCACGTGCATCTGAAGAGCACATCGGTTTGTGGTGACGCTGCGAGTGCGGCACTCAGTGGCGCTCTGAATGGGTGCGTTTACATTCTGTAGCCACACGCGCTGCTGTAATCAGAGCTTGTCCCTGAGCAAGAATCTTTTTCTCTAGGCCATTCGTCGCCCCGACACTTCTTTCTCCGAAGTAGCAAGAAATAAAACTCAAATATCACTTGCAATTCTCGGTTTTTGGGTGAATCAATCCTCGCCTAGGCTATCGTCCCTTAAGGAAGGCTCTAATATACAGAGCATGCACGGAGCTTTTCCAATACTACAGTCCAGAGCTTAAATTTTTCGAGACGATGGGTACTGGAAAGGTGAGAAGCGATGATGCATCATGCAATGACGGCCTCTTCTCATTTCTTGCACTTCCTCAGAACGCAGCTTCTAAATTGAGCCCATGTAATGGTCTCCTCACTATTGGCATATTCAACCTGAATCAAGAGTGCTGGCCATGACTAACCTGTCACTTCTTGCTTGATTTGAACAAATGGTGTGAAGATGCTGGGTACAGCGTCCTGTTTCAACTTCTTGACACCAAGATTTTTCAGAATCGAAGGCTCAAATTGGTCTTGCGAGAAATGATCCTAATGAAATGAGAAAAAAAGTGCATATGTGTTTAGGTCATTACAAATTGAACCTTCTTGTTTTAACGTTATTCCAAGAAAAACTGATGCAAACAATTCTTTCATCAGCCACGGTGGTACAATGGTTAGGGTACTCGAAGGCTGACCCGGAAGTCCCGGGTTCGGTGCCAGCAGCGGCGATCGCATTACGGTGCAAGCTAAATGCTACAAGGTTGTGCGCTGCGCGATGTTGGCTCACGCTCCTGCACGAGCCATAAAAATATGGCCGCTCTCACGCGACTAAAAAAAAAACTAGGGATGAGGCCAGTCGTCCCCGTAACTTGGTACAGAAACATTAACTGACTAGTCCAGCAAAGAGTGCTTCTAAGGCACGTTAAAAAACACAAGATGGCCGAAGATTTTCAAGGCCTCTACTAAGAATGAGTCTTTAAATCACATTTTGTCCTTAGCACGTGAAAGCTTGAAATCATTATTCGTACTGAAAATGTTTCTTATATTCATAGTACACGACTTGTCACTAAATGTATTATTTTTTATGAGTAAAGGCCGTATCTTCTCTGTACACCCATGTTTATGTACTGCCAACGTTTAGAAGCTCTGGCAATATCTATACAGCAAGACCTACTGGATGGCAAACTGCTTGGTCATGATAGCTTACAGCAGGTGTCTATAAACACTCCATTGTTTTTGAAGACATCTTTCCTCGCCATGCGCATGCCTATAATGGCTATTATGTATATTAGTGTTTTCTTTATTAAAACAACCACTCAATGTGCAACTCGCGTGTTTTCACGCCTGGCGGGATTCTACGCTTCTGCTTAACATTTTAACATGCCTTTAGGAGACACCTTTCACGACACGACATTCATGTAACGTGTTTGCGTGCGTGCTGCAGGGTTTGAAACAACAGCATGACTCATTGTTGAACACCCGTTTTTCACGGTGACTTCCTGGGGGTTCTATTCTTAACTGGAACCGAAGAACTTATTAGCGAAATATTTCTTTGCGTTCTGCCGACACTTTAAACGTTTCTATCTATGTGTCCAATCTATATGTCTAAGCGTCTAGGCCTCGGTTTTTTTGTGATCACTCCTTTAGCAAGGGGTAGACAGAAATTAGTATGGAACGATAAGAAATTTTGACGAGTGTGATTTTATATTCATGGCATGAATAATTTGAAGATGCCGTCGCGTACGACATAAAACACTTTCCCTCAGACACACCCACCCGTACACAGTGTGCCGCCGTATGCGATGCGAAAAATGCGAAACAAGTGTTTGACAGTTTATATCTACCCAGAAACGGCGAGAACATCGCAACTGTAATACATATTTTAAATTCACATTTTTTTTAAATGCGAGAGCACTGAGAAAAAGTGCCCCCACCTCTGGATTTTTCACTGAAAAACAATGCTAATTTTTCGCTCACAACCAATGACGACACCAACAGAATTTCTGCGAAACAAGTTCTTTATCACTCGCGAGGTAAAAAAAAATGTGTCTGCCTGTTCAACACGAGTGAGAAATCACTCGATTTAGATTGGCAAACTACACTCTGAGGACTCTAATGCCATGTGTTTCACTATCATCAATTCACTATTATAGTAAAGAAAATCAAAGTTAAAGTCTCATTTTTGAATTTCGCAACACGGATGACGTCAAGAATTTGAAGGTGTGTTTCTCATAATTTCGCAACATTGCCTCGATGAAAACCTTCTGAAACCTTATATGTTACAGCTACGGCACCAACAGATGACAAAGAGCTTCGATTGACGTGTGTGCTTGAACGTCCCAAAACCACCGTATGAATTATGAGAGACATTGTAGTAAAGCGCTCCGGAAATTTCGACCACCTGGGATTCTTTAAGGTGCATCCAAATCTGAGCACACGGGCCTACAGTATTTCCGCCTCCATCGGAAACGCAGCCGCCGTCGCTGGTATTTTGTCCGGCGGCCTGCGGGTCAGCAGCCGGATGAAAATGAACTCAATTTTCATCAATCGAAATCCAACGTTTTTAGATACTGATTGACATTTACTGATTGGCCTTAGCATCTAGACCACCGCGGCGGGGGTTTTTAGATACTGTTGTTGCCAAAAGCTACGTGCGATTCAGAAGACACCATTAAAATCTATGACGTCATGGTGTTTGGTGCGTTGCGCCTCCACCTGCATTTTCTGATCGCGTGTTTTCTCCCTTACAAAGCGCCGCATCGTGGAACGAGTGGTGTTTTCAAGATTGCAAAATCGTACCTAACACGAGATAAGTCGTTTAGCTCTTCAGTGTCCCTTTAAAACCTTCTATTCGCGAACTATTGACAATTTAGTCACGAACTAACCATTCGAGTTAGCACTATTCACTAACTGAATAGGTACTATATTTCACTAACCTGCATTTACCTACCTTCGCTTACTAAGAGGCTAGTGTTTTTTTTGGGGCAATTGAACGGTTCGTATGTAGTTACTGAGTATGCCGACATTTTTTTTAAGAGTATACTGTCGCACCCGCTTATAAGACACATACTTGATGTAACAGACAACTATGTATAAGAGACACCATTGTGCCTATGCTGAAACAGGCGATTGACAAGTACATATGCCATGCCCTGCTTCAAAGAGACTCCGCATGTAAAAGACAAGAATCCCTCCCCAGAGCATATCTCTTATGAAGCGTTTCAACGCTACTACTACTACTGCTACTACTACTACTACTGCTACTACTACTACTACTACTACTACTACTACTAATACTACTAGTACTTCTACTGCGGGCGTCAGCAGGTTATTGCAAAAGAAGCACTCACGTTTCCTTTCAAGCACCTTGGCACTTGCGCCTCCTGAGCTATACTGGCCTCCTCTCACCGCGATGCAACACTGGTTTGCTACTTTTGCTTGGCAATGAAGCGAAGTCTACTGAGCGAAATCGCGGGTACCCCAGTGCTAACTATATGTAGTTCCCAATCACACCCGCATTTTCTGTGCAAGATATAAAAAATGCTCCTTCATTTTCTAAATGTAGATCTTTGAGAAAAACGCAAAGCATGCCAGCGATAAATTTATGCTTGGTTTCTTTTATAGGTTGTTACGTAGCGTTTTTGAACATGTAATAAAAA
Organism: Rhipicephalus annulatus; assembly: GCA_013436015.1. NCBI lineage: Eukaryota > Metazoa > Arthropoda > Arachnida > Ixodida > Ixodidae > Rhipicephalus > Rhipicephalus annulatus. The sequence continues at coordinate 14,989 of WOVY01003817.1, forward strand.
GCTGATTATAGCCTAAGCTTCAAATGCTGGGCGGTGTTTGTGTCGAAATGCAACGCTGAATGCGCGCAGCCATCATTTCCCACATGGGTACGAGACGCGTGTCAAACAGGGCTACTTCACGAAGGAGTAAGTGCGCATACGTTCCGCCTCCGTAGCTTCCCGTTCATTGCAAAGAAACGTCCGCGAGCATACCAACACTCATCTACCACTCACTACTACTACGAGTAACACGTATTCGGCATGTGCAAGCAAGCACGGAAACTTCATTGTAAAAACAACCGAGTTAACACAACTCGACGATTTCCGAACAAACAAAACGTACTTCACTCATACCTCGCAAAGACGCGTGGAATCGGTTCCGGTAAAATTGGCGCGCCCGATGCGGAGCAGCCATGTGAGCCTTCGTTCCCTGTCACGCTTCCCCGATGGCAGAGCGAAAAGCTTTTTTCGTCGACGAAGCGACTGCGGCAGCCGTAGGCGCAGCAGCTCATGAAGAATGCCGTCCGCAGTTTCCAGAGAGGCGCACTGTTTCGATTACGATCGGTGCTCTCGGCAGGGTACGCTATTAACTGCGTAAACAAAAGGCCTTGCAGCAGAAATGGCGTGCATACAACGCTGCTTAGATGTCGACCCCTTCCTCCACGATATGAATTCAAAAAGAGGTTCTGTCACGTGACGTCTATTGACCAATCAAAAGGAGACGAGAGGAGCACGAAGTTGCGGGGAAGTTGCAGGCGGCGCCCGTGCCACCCTTGGCCCATGGCCTCCCGCAAGCGTCCCGGAAGGTGGCGACATCTTCCCTCTGATGAAAGAAGCACCCATGGCCTCCCGCAAACGTTGCGGAAGGTGGCGACATCTTCCCTCTCATGGAAGAAGCACCTTGGCACACTGCCGGCGCTCGGTTGAAGGGGCGGTGCACTTCAGAGGATTGCAGCCTGAATGACCAGCGCCAGCTTCCGAAAAGCTCCGCTCCTGCTTCACGCCGCTTTTTGTTCTCTCCGCGAGGCGGTGCGATAGCGGCTGCTCTCCCTCACTTTTGTTGTTGTTGTTGTTGCCGCTTCTTTGACAAAGGACGAGTGGACAAAGCTCAACGCGCCTTTGGGGAGAGCGCGCATTCCATAAAAACCTATTCCACACAGAAAATGAAAGGGTTCTAAGTGTGTGTGGGGGGGGGGGGGGGCGAGGAAAAGTTGGAGCGGTAGCTTTCAGAACGCGGTTATGGCTAGCTATGACGAGCGATTCGAAACGACCTTACGAAACGCGTTCTGGCTGCGCCATCTATCATGGCTTGAATTATTGAAAGAGCAGAGCAACAGCTTCCTGTTAGTGAATGTGGATGGCGCAGAATGCCCGTAATATAAACAGTAACTATATATGCTACTTTTAGGTAGTATATAGCATATACAGCTACTATAGTGGTAAGTATTGGTAAGCATAGTTGCGCCGTAGAGTTATTATACAAAGTCTGTATCTTAACTGCATGAGGTGCGCATAGATTGACCATTACATTCATCTGCTGCGCAGTGAAACCACTCATCGCGCGCGCTGAGAAAAGTTCAGCGAGATGTGTCTGTGCGGGTGACGTGAATCCAACTTATAGTATAATAATGCACTGAGCAACATTGCACTGTTACAGCGAAGCTGTATATGACAAGATGTTGTAGCTCATTGCGTCCGCGGGCAAAACGACGCGTAGAACAATAAGTTTACTGCCTGAGCGACACCAGCCACTAATAACCTCGTAATACTAAGCGGCGAAATATGCCCTATTTAAAGCTTGTTCAAACAGTCAACCTGACGTAAAAAGGTGCAGAACTTCTGAGAAATGCACAATTTTAAGCTGTGCACCGACTTCTGAAAACCAAGGTGTGGTGCAGAGCTTTTGTGCAGTTCCTCAAATCATCTACCTATGCCGCTCGGTTTCTCTGAAGCGGACTGGAACGCGTTGAGTTTTCCTGGTGCAATATTGACACGTATGCTTGAAAAAAATATTTTGCTCAGTTAGGGCATCTTCGCCCTGGTGCCTTGACGACCAGAGACAACAATTCGCGGAACATTGAGGCTGTTGTACACCACATATATGTCACCCGGCAAAGCAATATGTATTTACAAGAAACAGGTCGCGTAATGAAGTCTTCTTCGTAGTGATGTCACTTTGTTAGGAAGAGGTTGTGGTACATTAGAATACGATGAAGAGACAACTATAATGTGTTTAGCCGATAATAACATGGATGTGCTTGAATTTTTCACCACGTAGCGCAACCCTAAAGGGGGAAAGCTTTAAAGCATATCGAATCAGCATGCAGCAAGTAAACATACAGCCCACGATAAACACAGTCTCCACCACTTCATTTTCATATCAGGAATTATTACAATTTAAGTTCGAACAATGTTCTAGTTTACACAGATAAATACATAAATTGAAGCACAGCATGTAATCAGCTGTGCAGCATGCCATCATAGTACAGCCCTTCTGAAGGTCCACTATTTCGTTTGTCGTGATGTGTGATAAAAAGATAGCAATTTCCTATTCCATTGCCAAGATTGCGTACGAAAAAAATCAGAAACTGCTACAAGTGTGAAACATCAATAAAAAAATTCCATGGCTCAATTTCCAGTCTAATACATAAAGGCAAAACGTACCTACATTCTGGCTACATACAGTGTTACACAGTATTACAGCAGCAAAATGTACAAATTCAATACACAGTAAAGGATTCTACACTAAAAGACATTATTCATGCATGGGAAAGTATATGCCAAAAATGTATCTATATTTGAGCTGTTTTATAAGTTATCCATAAGCTTTAGAACACTAAATGTTCCTGATAAGTGGTACCACATGAAAACTATTTTTAAGGCCTGAAAGAAGGCATGGGCGGAGAAGCGAGTGGGATTTACGCTTTGGGTAGCGCGCATCGTGTTAAGCAAACTATATTTGCTGAAAATTCGTGATTGCTGTTTCTGTTGCTCTTTTTTTTGTTCAACTGTTGTTTTCGCCCTCAATATTTGTCACAGTTTGTAATTTCTAATGGCGCAGACGCTTGCAGTGAGCTATGCTGGCCAAAGATCTGTATGAAAGCATGTGGTGTCTCATATTACGGTGAAGAATTCTCATTCCGAGACTGCTTCTGGCAGTTTTCTTTGCTGCGCTGACGAACTTCCCTGCTCTTGCTTCTTCACAATAGTAGTCATTTACTTTTCCCATCGAAAATCTGGCTGCACGGCCGGGATTCAGTCGCGTCACCATCGGGTAAGCGATTGAGCTTGAGCTTCTATTACCAGTCGGACACCACACTGAACGTGAACTAATCACTGTGCATTGAAGGCCTTGCTTCCGCTCAGGGAGGTCAGCTAGCCAAAATTTACAGGACACAAGGCTGGGAACAATAACTGGCTTTAATGCACGATTCAAAGAAACAAAAACAGCCTTCCGGACCGGCTCAACACGGCACTAACGCACACAGGAGGACCAAAACCCCGGAATGAACCATCCCGGCAAACTGGCGGTCAATGAAACACACGCACGGGGTACGGAACAGAACAGCTAGAAAGCACGCTCAGACGTAATTCAGACGTAGCTCGCCGTAGAATACGAGCCCTCGACTCGTCCTAGCGGACGCCCCAAATTGGCGTGGCCTCTGCTCTCTAGCACACACGGGGAAAGAACCATCGCGCTTAGTGCGACCGACACCGCATATCGCTCGTCTGCCACCCAAAGGCCCCCGCACTCGTCACACCTCCCTGCTTAGCAGCTAGCCACTTTCCCGCCTCCTGTGGCGTTTTTGTGTGCCGACGCTCGTCTTGCGCATGGGCAAGGTGCGCGAGTTCTCCTCGCCATGCGTGCTGCAGATAAGGGCCCATCGATTTGACAACATATATGCAGAAAAAAAATCAAGTGATATGCGTGCGTGCGGCATGTGCCAGAACAGACTGCAGAAGCTAAAGGCAAACTGTGACCGCTGTTTATCGGTCCTGATAGGTGAAATAAACCATTCCTGAAATTCGCAGCAATAACGCAGACTCCCCCTCTCTTTCATCTAAAACTATGCTTGAAAATTTCAAAAAAAGGAAATGTTCTCTTCACGAAGCGTCACTAGCAGCCGCCGCAATAATGCCTGTTTTCAGCAATAGCGAGTCTAAACAGACATAACAAAAAACTAATACTGCAACGACCTACTCGATTTTTAAAACTATGAGTGTAAAGTGCTGGCAGAAACAGAATATTTGCTGTAGGACGATGTTCCACGTATTGACAAACATGCCCCCCTTTTCGCTTCCGTTCTCGCTTTCGTTTCGCTTTCGTTTTTTTTCGCTTCCGTAGTTACGAAGTAACTACTTGTAGGTTGCGCTGTTCCTGCATTCAATTGAATGCTAGTTTTGTTCAGCGAGATGTGCCCATGCGAGACATATGTATGATATCGATTCCATCAACCACTGCTTTCACAAGACTGGTGAAATCTGTTTTCGAAACAGGAATGTCGATATCATAAATGACACCAGTAGTAGTACAGTGCTCAATAAACTGTACGAGTGAATTCATTTATGCTATCGAATTCCGTAATTTTGCTCAGTCGGTACAGTGCAGTCTCGTGTGCAACGTCGGTGTCGAGAACATTTTTTTATGAGTCTCACGTCCCGTACTTCGTTTGGAACCACCGCCTCGAGAAACACAGAGACCTATTGTCTGTTGAGTTGCCTCAAGTTATCGGTAGCAAGCTCTTGTACAAAAATAATCGTACTGACTGCGGTCTTTTGAGTTGTTATCACGATAGACTTGCCTGAAGTCAGGAAACCCCCGGTGTTTCTGCTCTTCGCCTTACGTCTCTGTACGAGTTGTACGAGTCGCCATCGGACCATTTCTCACTGCTGAGCGAGTAAACACTGGTGTTGTTGCTGTCCGCGGCACTACGAAGTCTATAGCACTCTCTAGAGACTGCCGCCGAGGCCGCCGCCATTACTGGTGAGGGCGCGGGAGCGTTTATACTTGCATCGGTTCCAGGCAGAGATCCAGTGGTGCACGCAGAAATAGTAAGAAACTAGCGAATGGGTAGTCAGAAGCGGTCACAAGAGTTCGCTTATGAATCACCAATGAGGCAATGAAATTTCTCCATATGATAATTTGAGAGGGCAAACGGAATATATGCTGGAAATATGCGAAAGAAGGTGATAAATACATTTGGAAGTTTGATTCCGGATATTCGAAATTTGCTATGGACTAAAAAAATCGCGAATAGGTTGGGCATACACATGCTTTTCATGACTTCTAACAAGTTCATTTCACTATGTCATAATACTAACAGCAACCATCAATGCTATAGAAAGTTGTACAATGTTCACCATACGGACATGTTCATTACTTGCAAAAAAAAGAACTTTATGGTGTAACTCTTTCTTGTGGAAAAAAGTATATTGAACAAACCAAAAAATGAACATTACTCGACTGCGCAGACACAACTTTATATTCAAAAATAAATTACTTCGCTCTCCCCCATCCTCCGAAAAAGTGACTACTCATTAGAACAGGTGTGAATATGCCATTCGAAATTAGATCACCGCGATGGTTTCACGATGCGATAGCTGAAATGCACCATGTCAGAGCTGAAACTCAATGCACCTCGTCGTCCTTTGCAGATGTGTTATTGCTGCTTCACTGTCACTTACAGAACCGAGGGTATCATTCCTTCAGTGTAAGTAAGTTAACAGACATCGTGATACGTGGGTGGCGGATTGAGGATAGGCCCTCTCGTGATGTTGTTTTTGCGCATGTACGAGTGTCCCTTTTAAAGAGGATAGTCTTTCTTGCGGACCTGAAAAGCAAAACTTTTAGTCTGTCTGTCTGTCTGTCTGTCTGTCTGTCTGTCTGTCTGTCTGTCTGTCTGTCTGTCTGTCTGTCTGTCTGTCCGTCCGTCCGTCCGTTCGTCCGTCCGTCCGTCTCTCTGTCTGTCTGTCTGTCCATCCGTCCGTCCGTCTGTCTGTCTGTCTGTCTGTCTGTCTGTCTGTCTGTCTGTCTGTCTGTCTGTCTGTCTGTCTGTCTGTCTGTCTGTACATATCTCTATTTGTCCGCTCTTAACAGTTCACTAAGCGGCATCAAAGTGGCCAAACGATACTCCAAACGGTCGACCCCATCCGCAGCGCTCACCAATATTGCTCAAGATTCAGCGTTCATACTTGTGTGATTGTCAATAAAAAAGCAACTATTGCGCATATTTGAGGCACCATAACAACAAGTCAATATTCTGTATGTGTGGCTCTTGCTAGAAAAAAAAGCATACATAAGTACCTAATTTCCGGGGCCCTCCACTACGGCGTCTCTCATAATCATATGGTGGTTTTGGGACGTTAAACCCCACAAATCAATCAATCAATACGTACCTGAAGAGATCTAAGCGCTTATCACGTTGCGCTGACCAGGCAACACTTGAACAAAAAGGCAACTGTTCCCAAGGATTTCCTAAGACGACACGGTGGATGCACCAACCCGTCGCCTTGAGTTCTGCACCTTATCACGTCCGAGACTGGCGCGCCGGGCACGCGTGCTTCGTTTTCCAAGATAACTTCCAGATGGGGCTCATGTCTCACGTGCGACGTGACTTGATGCGCTCGTTCGCCTCCGCTGCATGTTTGAGGCGCTCTAACGCAGTGCCTCCAGGATATCATTCACCAATTTTCTTGCGCAGAGCATCAATTAAACGTTTTGTTCACTCTCTCCAGGTGCAAGAATATCGTCTTTCGACAACATTTGCACTGTAACAGGCAGATACGGGCCAATTTGTTGTTATGCTGTCATCCTCCCTCTTTTCTTGGCTGTACATGTTCTGTCGTGATTCCGTAAAAATAAACCATTGGCAGTTTAGTCTCGTGTTGCCCCTTCTCATCCTTTCTTCATCGCTTTTCTTTCATTGTTGAAAGAAAAAATTCACACTATGTACAACCAATTGGCAGCTATTTGTTTGTTCTACTGGAGATTGTAATCAGGTGCTCTGCATATCAGTCGGCAGACTTGCATTGGTGCATGCTTGCCGTACACAACCTTGATAATTCGTGTCATGAAGCAATGTCATTATAAATATGACTCAATTGTACGTGTGCTGACATAAGAGTCGTCAAATAATGCATTAGTCAGCAACTTTCAAAATACCATGGCAGCTAGTTTGCCACTGGAAAGTGTATATGTTGCCATTCACCGGTGACGTGCGATACTACTGACGTGTGTAGTAGCACTACTTCGCACTCCAGCAGAGTTTCTGAATCAGAATGGCTAATTATCCTAACACCTTTGTCGGTGAGCCATGCGGCTAAGAAAGCAGGGTTTGAAGGCATTTGCAAAAACGTAATCAATCATAGCGTTTAGCTGTAACTGCGCTAGAAATGAAACCTAAGGGAGCCTTTGACATGCAACGTCTGTGCTTTGAGGAGAAAAAACAAAGAACAGGTGTTGTGAACACTTGCCAGCTCCCACTGCTTTTTTCTTTGCAGCATTCTGCTATGGTGGGACAAGTTGCGTCCGCTAATTGCGGGGGCGACGTCACAGGATAACCTGTTCAAACGATTAGGTGTATGTCTGCAGCAAGCTACAGTAGGACGGCTGCGAAGCATAGACAAGCCAAACCCTGTCCTAAAGCTCTTAAGACTACGTGCTTGTCAACGACGTGCTTGCAGGAGTGCATAGCGTTCCAAAAGAAGCTCTGATTAGACACTTTACAACTACTTAGATGCACCCATTAGGCGGCACACAAAACAACTTCGTCGAAGAAGCTGGACCGCATTGCGTAGCTAGTTGCATAAGGCGAGCGGTTTGGGGTGTGTATGGCGCATATTGAAGGCTCTCCGAACACCTGAGGTCTGCAAGAACCCAACTAAAGCATTGTGCATCGTGACTGGACGGTCTCCGAAAATTATTGCGGAAAATTTTGCCAATATTTTCAACTGTCCTACATCAATCATAACGCCAGTCATCGTTCACTAACAAATCCATATGGACCTCCACGTGAAATGGATGAAGCTGAATTTACCATTGCTGAGCTGCGTCATGCACTTACCCTCTGTTATCGTCACACTACCTCAGGCGAAGATGGTTTCGCGTACAAAGCCTTGCAAACGCTGACGTAGTCTTTCATCAATGTATACTGGACGAATACAACAAAGTGTGGCAAACGAGTCTAATTACTGCTGAATGGGAATGGTCTTTGGTGAAGCCAATTTTAAGGCCTGGTCGCTCAGCACAACACCTGAATTCATAACAGCCAATATCAATAACTTCTAATGTTATGAAGCTGATGTAACGTATTGGAATGCTTCGTCTGGAGGCCTGATTACAGGAGCTCACTTTTTTCAACGATGGGATGAGAGGATTTCGTCGCCACCGGTCAGCCCTCGACAGTAGAGCAGATTTTGTATCATCGTTTGAATCTGCTCGAGCAAAGAGACATTAGGCGTATGTTCTATTTCTTGGCATATAGCAAGCGTTTGACTCGGTTTGACCCCGCTGTGGGGATCCAGTGGATAATTAACTTGGCTGCTGACTCACGGGATGCGGTAATGAATCCCGGTTGCGGCGGCTGCATTTTCAATGGAAGCGCAAAGGTTGTAGGCCCGTGTGCTCGGATTCTGGTGCACAATAAAGAACACCAGGTGGTCAGAATTCCCGAAGCCTACCATTCCGGCGTGTCTCAAAATATTTGGTGGTTTTAGGACGTTACACCCGACATATCAATCAATCATTATGTGCGAAAAATGTGCATGAAACGACGTCATTGGCAAAATGTAATAGCTGTGCAGTACTGCAGTGGTCCTAAGCACAAATATAAAACAGTGGCGCTAAGTATGGAGCAAGGTTTCTTTCTATATACAGCGTGAAGATGAAAACGACACTGATGTGCGCATATTCGTTGAAGTTTATGTCGTATGATCTAGCGCGTCTTCGTGAAATGTCAAATCAGATAATCCCACATCTCTGCTGTAGCCAATCCCACTGCTGGAGTAAAAAAAAAGTAATAGAAGCAGAAAAGACCGTAGTACTCTTAATAGCAGTCAGCTTTTATTATGTTCTTGATCCGAAATGCCGGTCTTTCGCCCAATGCTGAGACGCCGAGAGGAGGTGTATGCGAGATGTAAACAAATGAAACTAAATGAGTAGTTTTCAATCAGCATGCCCAGATGAATTTGCTGTTTTTGAAGGGCAAGTTCTATACATCGCTGGAGATTTGAAATCACGGGCAGTCTATGTATAAAGGCTATGGCATCATACAGAAAAGGTTAACACCAATACAGTGGCTGACGCAGAAAGCACGGATTGACATTGAATGCAAAACACGGACTTGCAAAACCTGTGTGTTTGGACAAAATCTTTGAGGCATTATCTGCACTCCAGCATGGCAAAGAACCACAAGCTTACCGAAGAACCTTCTGGCTGCTCAGAAGGCTTGCTTTCGACATTAGCAGATGGTCCTGGTGCTGAGTCGGAGGGTTTGGGAGTCGTGCTTGGGTCTTCTGGCTCTGAGTTAGATGAGCCACCGTGCGGGCTGGACATGGCTGAATTAGTCTGCAGTGATGACACTTTGGTAGCTGAGCTTGAAGTTCCCGGATCTTGGGCAACTGTGTGGGCTGCAGTATAGTTGGGCTCCCTAGGACGACTGTCAATTTGTCTAGTTGATCTAGTGGGCTCTCTGGGCATGGTGGAGTCACGTGGTGGGGGTGCTACATCTGAGGCAATTCTCAAGTTTTCCGAACCAGCAGCCAGTTCCCCGTTTTGAAACCCCTGCTTAGATGATGCCTCTGGAACCAAGGTGCAGCTGCCCCTTTCAGCAGCCTTCTCTCCAGGTTGGCTTCTGTCTAGATGCATGGATCCGGCAAGTGCACAAAGCTTGGGTGAAGCCATTGTTGCTGCTAGGCATAAACGAAGCGTGTTATAAAGGGGTTACGAACTAAATCGTTGATTGTCCTGAGTGTCATAATTTATGGCCTTGTGAATCGATTGCAAAAAGCTAGGACACACTGATGCTTTACCTTTAAAAGTTGAACGCGATAGCGATATCCTGTCCCTAGTGCATCTTTCAATCACTTAGTGAACTAAATGTTTTTCATCCTGCTACGCATCAACTCGTGGCCTCAGCAGAATAGGTGCAGTACACTTTGTGCCTCTTTTAGTTCGTGCCTGTTTCTAAACAATTAAGTCGTTCTGATAATCGCACGTTCTTTCGCGCGATTGCAGTGAACCCTTGTACTCCGAGGTATTACTGCTATATTTCATTTTGTATTGTGAATCCTGAATACAGGACAAGTTTGCTTGCACAGCATAAAAGTTGCTTTCACTGCATTATCAAGTAGAGGAATTTATAATCACTGTATTAACTTGCAGACGTGTGGTTCATTGGCAAAGCACCCACTTATCACGCAAACGACCAGGCTAGGCTCCCCACTCAGACATGAAATTTTTTAATACTTATTTTGCTCAAATTATTCTCGGTTTTTCTATCGCGCGCAAGATGAGAATTTTTCACTCTTAACTAACGACGCCGACACCAACGTGAACACTGAAATTTCGGCGAAACGATCTCTTCAACTTTCTCGCGTTGAAGTCTACAAAGGGACGCTGGGGTACTGCCGATAGAGCGGATATACATATACTCTTTTTCTACCTTCACATAACAGAGCAGATACTGTCGCTTTGAAGGAACTGCAGACTAATTTGTTTTCTTGTCTCTACGTGCTAAATCTTTTTCATCGCACTCGACACCCCTCCTACCACCACTTATGCGGATCGGAACCAACGGTGCAATATGCCTTGGCCCTTGTGGCGTTCTTCTCATCTCCGAAACTCCCTTTTTTATAGAAATCTGCGCTGCTCTGCTCATGGCGTAATAGACAGTAGCAGGTGGTCCAGCGGGAAGCGAAGAATCACGCAAGGCAATAAAGCCCTGGACTGAAGGCCCCATGCAACAGAAGTTTTCAGTATTCGCTTATAGGAATTTGTTCTCGGTACTTCTTTCGTTAGTTTTATAGATGGGTACGGCTTTCTGCGTAATTTTACCAGACTATAGAGTGCTTCGCTGGCATGTAGCAGCATCCCATCCCAAAATGAGCAACATAAGCTAAAATGCCGCCCTTGATGTATGCTGACTACAACATGTCACTTACTCTTAGGCATCAAACAGACAGTACCGGCAGCTCCGAAGTGAGCAAAGACAAGCCTCTGACTGCCTCGCTGCCTCTGCAGCTCCCATTGAAAGATGGCGGCTGAAGAAATGGCAACTTCACGCACCAGTTGCACATTTTCTTGGCTGCGCAATGTGAAATATGGCTCAAAAGTTCGAAGCAGCGCCTAGAAACATATTCGTTTGGACAAGATAGGAGAGAATATCGTAGCACTTTGCGATAAAATTTTGTAACTTCGCTCATAATGCACGTACGGTTTCTAAAAATTTTTGGCTCGTGAGTTTGTGAGGCAAGAAGCTCATTTAGTGCATCCATTTCTTAGCTACTTGAAAGCGCATTTTAGCGTGCGATGAAGAGCGAGTAATTGGGAAGTTTCGTACAAGAGAACAGGGGAACAGGGTACTGCACGTTAATATCAACATATGTAGGTCGTTTTACACGCACTCAATGACTGAATCGTGCCACCAGCACGGCTATCTCGTGATGCACTACTTAGTTCTCATATCACAAGATTATCAGTGGCTCGTACAGCTGTCTATAAATCTCTCGTACAACGCACTTGGAATTCTCTGTTTTTCTGCGACAGCTGTACTTTGCAGAGTAGCCTTATATTGTTAAGCAATCCATAACAATTTCTGTAAGCGATGCCATGTAAACTGCAACGGGGAGCTAGTTTCCAACTTCAGATTACGGTTTACACACCTGATGAATAGCTAAAGCACTTCCGTCAGGCTAGACACCCCTAATGCGAAGCGGGCGTGATATTTGTGTCTTCGCTTCCGTCGGTAGTTGAAACCTAACGAATCTCGCTGACCATTGCTCCATACGTTCTGCGACGTGAGTTGCTTCACACTCTCACCCGCCAAGGTGTTCCAGTAAATAAGGCAACTCATCTGCAGACCCGCAAGTCGCGAGGTAGAATCCCGGGTGCATTAATGTTGGAGGCCAATGTGCCTAAGGTCCATGTGCTTAGATTTAGATGCACGTTAAAGAACTCCAGGTGGTCTGAATATCCGGGCCCTCCTCTACGGCGCCTGTCATATTCTTAAGGTGAAAACGATGTTACACCCCAACAATTATCAATGCGAAAACGTTAGAGCACTCGTTTTGTAGAAATTCTGGCGTCGGCGTCTGCGTCGGCGTCATAGGTAGTGAGCGAAGAATCGTCTTACGCGCGAGCAAAAAACCAAGAGTGATGCAAATAAAATAGCCCTTTCAGTCATGCTAAGCCCAAATGTACACGGGAACTCTAATATCACGTCACGCGCACCACGTGTTTCATGAAATGGCTTGAATCTTGACGGGGCACCATTGCTATTGTCAAAGACGGGGGCTCCATCGCTATTGTCAGACGCGTCCGAGTCCTCAGAGTGATTATCTAATCCAACGGGCTGAATGGTGAAACCGGAAACAAACTCCCTCCCAAGGTCGCCAACGCCATAAGACTTATAAACAAACTCCCTCACAAGGTCGCCAACGCCATAAGACTTATCAAAATAGGTACATATAGAAGAGGTAGACTGAAGGAGGACAAACTTATTAAGCCTTTACAGTGCTTTGTCCCTTTTCACATTGCATACATAACGTCTACGCACAACTGATATAAAAGCAAAATTATTAAGGTTAACATCATGATCCGCAAGGCATACAAAGTCACCCTCGGCCTACCAGAACCCACCAACATTGGGAGGTTACTCCAACAGTAGATTTACTGCACTTTAGATGAAACAGCAGAAGCCCAGAGAATCTCGCACCTCGAAAAGCTTACTCTCACAAGCACGGGAAAGCACGTGTTACAAGAGTTAAGCATCACATATAACCGACGGCATGGTGACAAAGTGGAGATACCTAAGCAGACGAGAGAGGAAGTACACGTTGCCCCGATCCCAAGAAACTTTAACCCAATTTACAACCCGGGTGGCAGAAAAGCCAGGACTACACTTCTACTAAAAGCGTAATGCAACAATAAGAACACACGTTTCACAGAGGGCGCCCGCTTTCCGAACGGACGGTGGTTCGTTATCGCCGTGATTAGCTCAGACAAAACGACAACGCACGCAGCTAGACCCGACACCCGGCGATAGCTGAAGCAATGGTCATTGCTATAGCTGAAGAAATGGCCATTGCTCTAGCCCGATTTGACCGCGAACCACAAACTGAGCTCAGTGACCTGCGCTGGCCAGTAGGAAATTTCGATAAGAGTAGGACTGCGACTGAAGCTTTTCGCGTTCTGATGCATGCCGGTCAGATTTTTCTGGCTACCTTGATCAGGATTCTCGCCCATAAAGGCGTAGTCTACCCGCATTTTTCCAACATGAACGAGGTAGCGCACTCCGATGCATCCTAGGCATCAGCCCCACCGTGGTGGTCTAGTGGCTAAGGTACTCGGCTACTGACCCGCAGGTCGCCGCATCGAATCCCGGCGGCAGTGGCTGCACTTCTGATGGGAGCATAAATGTTGTAGGACCGTGTGTTCAGATATGAGAGCACGTTAAAGAACCCCAGGTTGTCAAAGTTTCGGAAGCCCTCCACTACAGCGTCTCTCATATTCATGTGGTGGTTTTGGGACCTTAAACTCCTCATATCAATCAAATCAGCATGCTACGCAACAGCCCTCGCAAGAGGCGATGGCCTTGTTGAAGAGTATGCAGACCAGTATAGACTAACGGAATGCAATGAACTGACCAAGGCGTTCTACTTGGCCCTGCGATGCTACCCTCTGCCTCGTGGCCATTTACGCAGAGCCCAAGCAGTTACCTGGCGGCAGCTGCAAACGAACACTTGTCCTAATCCACTGTTACATCACCGAATATGCCCAGATATTTATAGCACCAACATTCCTAATATCTACCAGACAGACACCGCTACGCTTAAAAAGATGCTCTGGGAGTGCGAGGCTAAAGCGAAATGTATTAGTCCCGATGTTTTTTTCGGCTAGGTGGAAAGCCGCTCTGCGTAGCTCCAAGCTCGCCGACCAACTCTGGGCACTCCAGCAAGCCCGCGAAGCGCTGGAGAGGCAAGGCCTTGACTTGGCGACATGGCAGATCTAAGCCCGCGCCAATAATCTGCAGGAATGACGTTTTTTTTTCATCTATATAGTTGCTTGAATTGCTTGAAATAAATGCAACAAAGTATAAACTGCAAGTATTTCGCGCCTCGTAGTGGATTCCTTATGTCCAAACAATGAAGCCGACTCATGGCAGAATAATGAGACAATTAGTTATACACTAAATAACTTGTATTGCTAAAACTCGAACAATGATTTCCTTTATATTTTACATGGAATGTACTATTGATGGCCTTGGAATTATGCCACGCGAATTTCTGGCAGCGAATCACAATTCGTGATAAAAGGAGAAAAATATTAAAAAAAGATACAGGATACAGTAAGGATTGAACCCAGGTTGTGTGGGCCCGTGCGGAGATCAAAGCCGGGTTTTTCACGTGACAAATGCATGTTCTACCGCAAGGCCACGCGTCTCTTCTTTTTTCTTTCACGGTATTTATTACAAATAGAGTTGACGTATATACATAACGTACCCCATACATAAAGCCACTTGTCAAATGCACTACGGACATTGCAAAGCAAATCCCATACAACACAATGTCTAAAGGGGTATTTGAGTAGCACACTTAAAGAACTCTATACCAATCTGGCTGAAACTGCAGTTGGTCATAAAAATGTTGCAGCTGCACAGCCATTTGTACAAAGTGGCATCGCGAAGACGTCATTTGTTTCGACTGCGTGTCGATTATGTGAGTTTCCCATAACTATGCATGCCCATTAACAACAGCATGTTAAGTGGCATATCATTGAATTTGTTTGTACAAGATATCGGATACTATAATATTTTGCCTTCAGTCGTTTTTAAAAGCCTTCTCCAAGATGCCCCAAATGAAGATGTCGCCCTTACAACTAAAAAGGCTATGCTTTATTGTTTCTGGAACTTCACATAGGCGCCCGTTATTTGAGGATACATTAATAGATTTGATCTTTAACCAATGTTTTACAGGTATTGCTTTTCTATGCTCTTTGTAAAAGAACGTTTAGGTTATTGGTGAAATAGGCATTTTCGATACACGCAATACCACACCATGACCAGAGAATCCAATATACAGTGAGCGGTGACGTGAGCATGTCGAAAATACCACATTCAATACAGCGTAATATAAGTTTTACTAGAGCTAGAGAAGAAGTATTCATTGAAAAATCTGGCTGTCAGAAAGTTCAATAATTTGTATCGTTCACGCATGACCTTTGCAAATAGGGAGGTTATCCGAATTAGTAGATACTACTAAGTCTAGTAAAACATCCGCGAAATTCGCTTGCAAGAATGTTCAAAGCAGTGGAGGAGCAGAGTCGCGAAAACAGGGAAATAGTCACAACACTTGTCTTTTATAGATGTGTACCAACCTAATACCACCTACGCAAACAGGCCTAAGAACATTGTCTCGCCTCATCGGTTCATAGGTTGATTACAAAATAAAGTAGCAAATGTACGGTTAAATTTTGCGTGTAAACCCTCAAACAACAAATTATTTGTATTGCGTGGGATACTTATGTTGCTAGAAACAAGTTGCAAGCTTCAGCACTGCCAAGAACAGAGAGGTTATGAAGAATAAACGACTGGGCAGAGCGCTTTAGGTTGGACACGCATTCTTTCCAATTATGGGCACTTGATCGATATCCATCTAATGGAACACCTGGGTATTTTAGTGGAACACAAGACAATTGTCTACCTCGAAAAATGGTTTGCCTATAAGTTCGCATGCCAAACCACAGTCCCAAGCTTTTAGCAAAGTTTATTCACGCCCCTGGAATTTTTCCGGATTCTCGAATTGTTGACGCCACCTTTTTTTATACTAGAAAGCTCTGTACGAATAAATGCTAGATTGAGGACATAGATCAATACCTTTACCCTATTATCATAAGCACTGAAACCGCAGACGGAGCCACTTAAGCACAATGGCTCGAAAGTAAAGGACAAAAAGCATTGCGAACAACAGACAGCCTCATTTCACAGACGGAGTTAAGGAACACGGGCTTTGAAAGACAGCCATTAACAAGTATATGCCACACCAGGTTAATCAACGGGTGGAAACATTTATTGTAGCATAGTTTTACACCTTTAGGTATAGTAAGAGCCAAACGTTTTAATGTTCGAGAATAGAAAACAGAAAATATGGTGCGCCCGACCAACGGCTTTCGCCAAATCTACCTCTAGAATTGCCAGTTGTTCAAATCAGTGTGAACGCTGTTTCATTCACGGTGTGAGCAATATGTATGTTAGACTGTATTGAGTGACCATTTATACGACAGGTTTTGTTGGCGCCGTCCTTGCAAATTGAAGTCTCCTTGAAAGCACCTTTTCAAAAACTGGGTATTTTGAGATTAGAACCGTGTGACTTTTACTAAAACATTGGAAACTGAGAAGCTATCTCCAGATTAATACACCTATTTCAATCTATTCACTAGCAGGCCGGTCATACGTCTTCTGGATAACACAGTGAATATATCTACCTCTGCTTGGAAATGCAATGAAAGTAACCTTCGTGCTTTACAAACCCACGCGTCCTGCATACATGCTTCACAATACTCAATCAGATATTGCAGCAATAATGCATGGTACAAACAACCCATTGCCAGCAGGCGTCCTAACACATGTCATGATGACTTCGTGGTTCAAAGCCGGTCATCCAGTACAAAAGGAATGTACACTTCTGTGATTACCTTAAAGGAGCCCTCCAACAATATTAAACCACCCATGTTTTATTCGTAAGTTGTGTAGACTGAAGTACAAATAGAATATAATGCAGCAAAAACGGTGGCGATACTGACACGCAGTCCGAAGTTATTCCACTTAGAAAATTCAAAACACAAGAAAATAATGGCAACCTTGAACTCAATTTTGGCAGGGTCACATGACCACATTTCACTCGTCCATGACGTCAGAAAGCTGCTCCAATGAAGAAAGCTGGAAGCCCCCACGCAGGGAAAGCTCGCACACCAATGTTGCTTTTTTTTCGAAGTATTGTTGACCTTGTGCCTGACGCCTGGGTTGCCAGAACGTTAGCGGGGGCTACTATGTCGAAGGGAGGTATTTTCTGCTGTTTTTTTAAACATACCGAGTCACTCTCTCCTCTTGTTCTGATGGCGAATTCCACTGGTAGATCTAGAGCGACCACTGAAATCCTGGAGCGAGCACTCGGATGCCGCCAAGCCAGATCTGCGAGTAAAACACGTGCATGCTCCACCTGAGGTTGCACCGGAAGTTGTTTACAGATACGTCGCTAAACCAGTCCTGAAAACTTGCTCGACATAGCCGGTTATCCTCGGTAGAGACTTCGGCCATGCACACGGTGGGAAAGCACGTGTGGCTAGTCCTCGCTGCTGCTACTAGTGCTCTCGCTGTCACTCAAAGGGAGAAGCGAACCAGCAGCAGCACGTCCAACAGCATCAAACAATGCCATTTTAGAAATGTAAACCCGTGCAGAAGGCACCACCACGAAACCAAAAAAAAACCTTTCAAGGCAGCTGCAGGCAACACTGCAGGCAACAGCGCTGTTCGACTGTACCGGAAATGACGGCAACGTATTCTCGGAGTTCCGGCGAAATCCGTCTCTGCAAGACGGAGCACGCGGAACGCTCCGTCACAGAGGGAGTTGCTCCTAATCTGCCAGTGGAACACACGAACTTGCTCCGAATCTACCCGTCGAATGCAGATTCTCAGCCGCGGAGCGAGAAAACTTGCTCCCGCTCGACGAGTGGAATTCGCCATGAGAAAGGAATTGTGGAACGACAAGGACCGCGAAGTGCTGTTGACCCTTCACGCGTTATTTGGTGAGCTGCCTGACGAACAACAATGGTGCACTGCACCCCTTCAACAGCACACGTGCGGAAAGAGACAGCTCCCCAACTCCAAAAAGCAAGAAGAGGGAAGCAAAAGAGAGAGGTAACTCGTACAGACATCCGATACGTGAAAGCCAAAAATACAGTGGCGAAATGGCAGCCAGCGTTTCTGTCGTGCTTTGAAGTCGCAGTGATCTTCTGTGTTGTCGCCGCTTCTATTCGGGGTTTGATGAAAAAGCACACAGACAAAAAATGAAAAGATTAGTAACCTTAGTTTTGATCCTACATCGCGATCACTTCTGGTGTTGCATTTATGCAATCATATGGCGGCAGCCTTTCAGCGTAATTTCCACCTGAAAAGTTCTGGCGAACGCCACTACGTGGTGATGCGGTTCGCAGTCATGTAGAGTTTATTGCGTGAATAAAATACTAAATCGTATGATATCCGCACTAAGACTAATGCTAAAGTTACCTCCAGCTATCGGTCTATGCAAACCACAAATAAAGAACAGGTGCTTCGATAGTGTTCGAGGGCCCCTTTAAGGCTACGTAGTGGGTGCGTAGCAACTTTGAAAAAGTTTCATGCACTAAGTGTTTTAAGCACGCACTAGTAACATGACCGCGACATCTCGTTGAACTCTTTAAGACTAAGCTTTAGGGTCCCTTATTTTTTATTATCTTAAGTCTTCTTTGATGGTCAAAATTTCCGGAGCCCTCCATCACGGCGTCTCTCATATTCATATGGTGGTTTCGGGACATTAAACCTTACATATCAGTATAGTCAGCTTTGATGTAGACAGTGAAACGGTCCCTGGCAACTGGACTCGCATACCACCGACAACAATATCCGGCTATATGCCACACGTGAGACGCGGAAAAGACAGTATGACGTACGTGGAACAAACTAGCGCTATTCATGTCATGGCATGCGAATTGTGTTCGTCATAGACTCACGTCATCCGATACGAATGGTAGATAGATAATAGATAGATAGATAGATAGATAGATAGATAGATAGATAGATAGATAGATAGATACGATGGTATGGTTAAAGGGCCTTTGGTTCGCTAAGAAATTCTACGCATCTCAAGTTCATTCACTATAGATTAATCTACTGTTTTCAGACGTCAAACACTTGCACGCTTTGCTCAGACTTTGCCAGCTTAGACCATATGCTCTGGCGGTGCCCTGCGTTACGGGTTGAAAACGCTATATCATCAAAGTGGGATCTGCGCTACGCAGTATGGATTTAAGGACGCAGCTATGGGCAGGCAACGGACACACGACGTTGAGGGCAGGTTAGACTTTTCTGTCCCGACGTGGGAGCTGCCCGCTACGTGCTAGTTCATGCCCCTATGGACCTAAATAAAGATTTTCTATACCGTCCTATCCCTCTGACGTTAAGAAGAAGAATACTCGGGTTTACCCTTGGCAATGTAAGGCCAATGTTTTTTTAAATCTCATTTGTTCAAACTAATTGAAAGAAATTAAATACACGTTTAATGCAATACATTGAGGAGAAGTCGATACTGAACCCTAGTCAAATTGGCTTTAAACCAAGATGTTCCATCTGGTGTGCGCACGTGGATTTGGAGAGTCACACAGAGTTCGCTTGGCGTAGAAGAATGTATTGTGCATTAGTTACTCTGGATTTGGCCAAGGCGTGCCACAAAGTAGAGTATAAAGTACTAATACAGCAGATGAAAATGCATTGCTTACCAAACTACATGACAGCATGGGTAGCAGAGTTTTCAAGAGACAGAGAGAGAGAGAGTTTTATTGCTTTCAAATGGGCTGTTTTTCCAACAGATATCAGCAATACCGTAGCGTACCACAGTGGCAGTGCTCTCCTGCGGGGTGTTTTACAACTTCCTCAGCTCCATTCCAACATATAGCGATACTCATTTATATGTGTATGCAGATGACATCGCCTTCTTTGAGACATGTAGTGATCTGCAATTATTTATCAGACATTACAGTATCACCTAAATATGCTATAGGAATGGCTTGAAAAGATTCAGATGTTTTTGAACGTACGTAAACAAAAACGCGCTTCTAGCGTTCTCGTTCAAGGATCCTGTCAACATCTTCCTGATGTACGGCAAAGAGCTGATTCCCCAAGTGGATTCACTCAAACACTTAGGAATAATATACAACACTCGTTAAATTGGAAAAGTCACATTGATCACATTGGGTTCATGGCGACAGAAGCCATGGGGTGGTTACACAAGCTCATCAATAGCAAAACGAGGTTGCGAAGAAATCCATGGGTAATTATCTATAAAGTGTACGAGCGTCCTATCATGGAAATCAGCTGTGCGTTATTTCATGGCAGTGCGACTTATAAAATGAGACCGCTAATAGTATTGGAAAGGAAAGCTTTACGATTATGCCATGACTGCACAAGTTTGTTGCTAACAATGTGTTCTACATGGAAGCGAGCCTACCTTGAATACTAAATAGATTAAAAAAACTGACTACCCAAACAATTTTAAAACAGTAAACTTTGCACCAGAAAGAATCGTTTCATGCTCTTATAAAAGAGCCAAGCTCATTTTTTGAAACTCAGTGGTCGCAATTCCACTCCCCAATGAACATGTTCATTCAAGCGCTGCTAGAACCACCGAACGTCAAAATAAAACATATTTTCTGAACAAGTAGCTTTAATTTAGACCTTCAGATAGAATTTGAAATATTTACCTCTATAATGCGACGCAAATGCCATTTCAATACTTTAAATGATTGGCTACGAGATTACTTGGCACTCATAATTGCGACTGATGAATCCGTATCAAATGAAAAAGCTGGGGCAGGCATCTTCTGGCGTTCTCTGGACTGGTATTTTTCAGGTTAGGCGTACAGATTACACACCAATATTCATCGAAGAATTACTTCCTATTGTACTGGCACTGCGGAAACTTCCTTCGGTTGAATCAGAAGCGGGCGTAATTACAGAAGCTTTTTCAGTATGTGCTGCTCTGTCTTCGAGAGCCAACTTAACCCTTATGCATATATTTCGACAACTCATATCGACAAACTTGCGAAAGCTTCAGCTGTTATGGGTACCAGGCCATCGTGGCATATATCTCATTGAGATGGCGAATGCACTACCCACAGTATCGTCTAGCGGTTCCCTCTTCCCGATTTTGCCTGATACGACTTGCGCGACAACACTAAAGTTTAGCAACCTTTGTTTGTAAAATGAAATGAACTCCTACTTGTTGGAAAATTTTCGAGATTTCACACAATTTAGATGCTGCTGGAATAGACTGTGGTGCGCAACAGGCAATCGGAAGTTACCTATACCAGAATGCGTTGTAGAATTCCACAACTAAATTATCATTTACATAAAGTTGGTCTAAAGGCGTCACTTTTATGTCAGGCTTGCAAAGAAATAGAAAGGGTTGATCATTTCTTTTTATTCTGTCACAGATGTTGTTATCAGCGGAAAAGATACCTGGTAGTTCCACTAAAAAATAGGATAAGAAATCAATGTGGCAGTAACTTTATTGCTTGGCAGCTATAAATTAGGTTATAGCCACAAGGACGTCTGCTCTACGGTATTTGACTACATATTTGAAACAAACTGATTGCAATGTTAGTGTGCCTTTTTTTATATCATGCGTTTTGGACACATCACTACATCTGTCTCAAATCTCATCTAATAGTCTGCATCCCTGCTCAGATATACTCGTTTTTCGACTATTGGCTTTTCTTTCTCTCTTCAAACATATATATATATATATATATATATATATATATATATATATATATATATATATATATATATATATAATTAGTCCAAAGGTACATTGTGTTTGTAAAACCATAAACTTTTAGCGTAAAGACCCTGCCGCCCGGTTATTGGCTGATCTTCCTTGGTGCCTACTTTGTGGGTGTGCGCCAGATTAAGAAGAATCATCATCATCATCATAAGCTGAGCAGAAGAAGAAGTACTCTCCGAAACGGCGGACTGATTAAATTTTATTCAAGCTATCCCCCGGCGACGTCATTAATCTCATAAAGTACTCTTTAAAGAATGCCTGGATACCGTATGACTGGAAAGTATCTAAGGTAATCCCATTAATAAAAAAGCAAGGAGTAGGTTTTACCATAGAAAATATCAGACCCATCTCGCTAACTTCGAACATGGTGAAACTCATAGAGAGGGTTCCAAAGGGCCGAATAAACTCCTGGATGACGAATAAGGTCATATTAAAGCCAAATCAAATTGGTTTTCGTTGTGAATGCTCAATTTGGTGCGCCCATGCGGATTTAGAGAGTCGAATACACCTTGCTCGTAAAAGGAAACAGTACGCCGCATTAGTAACTCTCGACATATTAAAGCGTACGACAGTGTCGAGCACTCTATTCTACTGACCACCTTGCAGAGTCTAAAGTTTCCTCAGTATGTTACTGAGTGGATAGCAGAATTCCTAAAATCAAGGGAATTGTATTGCGTGAAGGATGACTGTTGTTCGCATAAATTCAAACAGAAACGTGGTGTTCCACAAGGGTCCGTCCAATCTCCAGCATTATTCAATATACTGATGAGCTTTATTCCAATTGTTCAGGATGTCACTGTCTACATTTATGCAGATGATATCGCGTTCTTCGCTGCAGAGAGTGTCATTTACTCACTACATCAAAAACTGCAAAGATATATTAATACACTAGAAATTTGGTTGCAATCCATTTCATTGTCATTGAACATCAGTGAAAGTGCGCTCTAGGTGTTTCCTATAGCAGATACAGTTTCAATTTCTGTATTGTATAATCGGGAACCTATTCCACAAGTAGATTCAGTCAAGTACTTAGGAATGACTTATAATGAAAAACTAAATTTGAGCCCACACATTGAATATATAACAGCAAAGGCACAACGGGCGTTAGGTTTATTACGCAGGTTAAGCAACAGAAAATACGGGCTG
This sequence comes from Rhipicephalus annulatus, assembly GCA_013436015.1. Taxonomy (NCBI): domain Eukaryota; kingdom Metazoa; phylum Arthropoda; class Arachnida; order Ixodida; family Ixodidae; genus Rhipicephalus; species Rhipicephalus annulatus. The sequence goes on from WOVY01003817.1 coordinate 37,927, forward strand.
CGCAGACACACGATCTTAATGATATATAAAATGTATGTGCGACCAATGTTGGAATTTGATGTGTATTATTCTCGGGGGCCGCTGATTATAAAATTAAACCGCTAGTATTGTTAGAGCGAGAAGCCCTGCGAATATACCTGGGACTTCCCAGGTTCGTGGCGAATAGTGTATTGTATCAAGAAGCGTGATTGCCAACACTCCTCTGTCGATTCCGCATTCTAACGGTTCAAACCTTCTTAAAGTTCTACAGTTTACCGGCGCGAAGATCAGAGTACGCATTCATCAGCGACCCTGACTCTTTCTTTCTTGCACATTGGCCTCGATTTCATACCCCTCAGATAATTTTCGCTAAAAAGAAACTGGATTGCATAAATGTAGACATTAGCACAGTAATTGAAACTAATTTTTCTACCATCAACATTAGAATAGAGTACCATGAAATCTTCCCCCCACAAGCCAAGTTGCAATCTCTGACATTTTTGACCACTACATTAAATGATTACTTGGTACATGCAGAAACAAAAAATGTAATAGCTACAGATGCTTCTGTCAACAATGAAAAGGCAGGTGTAGGAATTGCGTCTGATTCCCTCGGCTGGTCTTTTTCAGTAAGGCTTCCAGATTTTACTCCTATATTTGAAGCTGAGCTAGTAGCTATTATTTAAGCCCTTCGTAAAATTCCTACGACAGAGACCAGTGCAATCATCCTAACAGACTCACTTTCGGTGTGTGCAGCTCTGACAAACTCTGAAAAATCTCGTGCCCTAGCAGCGTTCCACACATTAGCACCGCCGCATTTAAAACTCCTCAAATTAGTGTGGGTCCCAGGTCACTGCGGATTACAATTAAATAAATTGGCAGATGCTTTGGCACGAGCATCACTCGATGGACCAGTATTTTCAGTACTTCCCGAGTTAGAATACTTATCAGGGGTTAGATATAGGAAATTCGCTATTTTTACAGATAGTTTAGAAAATATCACACAATGGACAGATTATCAGCACCTCAAATTTCCATGGAAAGCCCAGTGGAGTCCGTCAAAAAAACTTGAAATTATAATTTCTAGATTCCGGTGCCGTGTCCCCCCATTAAATTTTTATTTACACAGAGCTGGTCTGACACTTTCCCCCCTTTGTCCGTTCTGCGAAGAATCAGAAACTATTGAACATTATTTTAGCTCATGTCGTAACTATGCATTTATTAGGAAACGACTTTTAAATATTCCATTTGCGAAGCTAGGTTTAAGGTTAACAGCAGAAAATGTTCTAAGTTTCGGTGCCTCTGTTTTGGGAAATTGCCACAGAGATGCATTCGATGCGGTGTGTATTTTTATTCAAGACTCTAAACGTTTTTCAACATAAAGCCCTCGTTAACAAATACTAGAAAAAACGGGTCGAAAAGTAATTTTCCATTCTGGATAAATCCGTGACATGCCAAATTAATCGGATTTGGCAAAACCAGCTGTCTGGTCGACTCCCAAAACCAAGTTGTAGCTATTAGTGTCTACTTTGTTATTGATTTTTTCTCACTATCTAAATCTTTGGTTTATTTCTTTTTTTAACATACTGTCTTAACTATACAACTCCCCCCCCCTTTTTTTTCGTTGTAAGCAATAATGCAGTTATCGTTCATATGAGACTATTTGTTCTCTTGGCGAATCCCCCAGAGTGGGTACGAGCCATGAATTAAAGGATACAAACAAACAAACAAACAAACAAACGGCGGACACGCGAAATCTTGTCTCCAACCACTTCTACAATAATGAATCTCTCTTGCTCCGATTCGAGAAATCCCTCTCAAGCGGTGAGCAGAGACAGTCCGCGGGGAATACTCGCCGTTCCGACGGACCATTCGAGCAGCCATACCAGCGAGAGCGAGTCATCCGCCGACTCGGAACTAGCAGCACCGGTTGTCTTGAGGACTCCGAAGGCACCGGCTGAGACGCACGAGGCCGTCCGGACACTTTCTTCCGCAAGGCCGACGGTTGTCCAGGAACCGGGAGTCCATGTCGAAGAACCCCGGGAGGACGACGCTTCTCAAAACGACAGGTACTGTATCGTAATCTGGGTTACAGGCGCTGCCCTGGCATTTCCCTTCGTGGTTGCCGTGTGGCTTTTGTTGGTTCCGTTCATAGTCCACAGCAACGTGACCATCGAGCCCGTGCTACCAGACCTCAGGGTGACCATGTTCCGAACCACTGCCCTAGACCCATGGAGGAACACTCCGCCCAAGTGCCTCGTACCCGTGATGCTGCCGGCGCTGGCGGCACAACTGAAGGTGGGCCCACCGTACAATCCAAACACGACAAACCTGGTGCCGCGCCTTCTATTCTGTCTCTTCAACAACACTCGCGTCAACTCGAACTCAACTTACTACAACACCACATGGCACTACGTGTTCGAGGTGCTGCCTTTTGACTTGTGCACCAACGTAGTCTACTGGTCGGTCGGAATCGAAAACGGGGCTCTGACAAGTCGGCTGCCCTGCTTCGATGCGCATTACGGCTTGCACAGATTAAGGAACATCACGAATGCCCTCAATTACACTGACACCAAGATACTGCTGGCATTGGGTGGTTACGCCGAGGACGCGCCGCACTTCTCGAGGCTTGGTCGGGACAAGGAAGTATTGGACGAATTGATAAGAAACTTCATGAGCGCCGTGGTCAGGTACGGCCTCAGCGGCGTCACTGTGCACTGGACCGATCCCAGCTTCGATTGCCGGGGACCCGACGACCAGCGCGTGCTCAAGATACTGTTGCGTAGGCTCCATGCTTCGATCAAATCTCTCCTTCCCGCTGGTTTGGTCACAGTTATACTGGAGCCGGGTGCTGCCAACGAGCTGTTCGCCCACGACGCTGCCGACGCCGTAGACCACTTCTTTCTCGCGACGCAGCGAGTCATTCCCAGCGACCCCACCAACCTTGGACAGTTCTGCGAAACCGTAACGCGAGGAATTCACGCTGCAATCCGACGACTCGCCGGTGCCGTCGTTCCGGCAAAGCTGCGCAGATCTCAACTCTGCCTGACCGACAGCGTCCTGCCTTTCCTGTTATATGGAAGCTTCGACGTGCAGAAGACATTCACAGTCTCGAAGAATACCGTTGTGGAGCGCGTGCCTGTCTACTGGGGATGCAACAGGGCCGGTGTTTGCAGGAATGACAATGTCGGAGACTCATGTTTTGTGCACGTTATACCGAACGTCACGATGAGTGCCTTTGACGATTGGGCTTTCTTGACGACTCAAGTGAGCGAGCTGGGACAGCGTTTCAGCTGTAGAAAGATTGATATGTCTCAGATTCCGCCAGCGCCTGACGATCCTCCGCATGCGTGCGTCCTGCTCTTGGACTTTGACGGGGACAACTTCGTGGACCAGTGTCGTGGTAGCTTTTCGCGCTACGCTTTCGCGAACCATTTTTACTTCGGCAGTCTCGGGTATACCTTGTTCAACGGATCATTGACGGACGCGTTTCGAAGGTGTTAGTTATAGCCTTATATATATTCGTGATTGTTACAAATAAACAATTTAACAGAACTCGAATTCAAAGTAAAATTGCTGTTACACTTATTGTAGCGACACAGAACGGCAGAACGCACAAAGGTAGCCCATTGTTCATGATAGCGACCTTTTTTAGGTAAAACTTACAGTGGTTGCTCTTTGGGTGCTCACTCTACTCAGTGCTGATTAGGTTGTCAACTTGCCAACCTAGTGAGCTGATTCGCATGCTCAGGGTAATATATATTCATTTACTGTTGCGCTTCTGTACGTGATTATATTTAACTATATTATGTGAAAGTCCAAGCGCTTAAATGATCGTTCAGTGCTTTTCTTGCGAAATAAATTTTGAGAAGGCTTCAGAAACACCACGTCTTTCGTACAACTTTTGTTTGTTTAATAAACTAGGGTTTATTCGGCAACAAAGTTCTTAGTAGAAGCAGGCTTGAAGCTATTCGCACTTTCATCATTATAATCACGGCTTTTATCATATTTAGGTTGACTGTAACAGAGGATCTTCAGTTTGTCCCATACTGTGCAAAATAACTTGACTATAATTCGAAACTGTGTACCCCTACACCCGAAAGCTTTGTTTCTGTTACTAGAAAAACGCATCGACAAAAGAATTCGACAGATCTCACGTACCTTGAATTGATGTCATGCGAAGCATTGGGAGAGATGGTGACTGTTCTAAAAGTTTTCATTGAGCGAAACGTTACGAATTGGCGCTAAATATATGTACAAATGTTATACACACAGCCATATGTTAAAAAGTAGCTTGTTGACTATTGCGTAGCGATTCCCCCATAAACCTGCGTAATAGCACCACCAGAAGCGGTGAGCTGATATGCAGCACTTGAGCCAGTAAGGATTGTGGCCCTGGACAGTGCTAAATAACTGAGTTTATTGGAAGGCGCTTCACCCTTGCCGTTAAATCGGAATGGGAGCCGTACGATAGAAGAGCGTATTTCTGTTTATAAGATTGGTTTGGGTGAACATCTGAAGAAAGAGGAGCAAATAAAAATGGCGCTACTTTCTGCCTGCCGTCCTGGGGGCCCGGCTCAACGCCTCTCGGGTTGACGATTGAAAAGTAAATATCGTAGTAAGAAGAAAAGAGAAAAAGAAGTGGAATACATGGCAAGAGAAAGACCTGTCAGAGCAGTCAGTAGCATGAAGCCAAAGCAGTTTTCTATAAGGCGGTGAGCCTCGCAGAAACACAGAACTCGAGGAAGGCTTGGAAGGCTTGCGCCTAGAAGCACGCGCGAAAAAGGAATGTCTTCCACCGTTGCAGCAGGCAGACCACGCTGGAGATAATGACTCATCACGCCACATTCTACAGCCAAGGCAGGGAAGTGACAAATGATATGCTCCAGCGTTCTGAATATTTTACGCCAAAGCCAATATTATACTACTTTAAAGGGGAAGTCTCTTCTAGTGATGTGGCAATAGGCAATAAAGCAAATAGTGGAAAATTCGCAGTAATGTGCACTGCGTGTTTCGAAAATGTTGTTAACGATTCAGAGTACTAGGTACTCCACTATGGAAAAGTATAAAGCCGTCCGATGGGCCTCACACTTAATGAGGCTAAGCTGAAAAAATTACGCTGTGCTGATCTTGCGGCGTGAAAACACGTGCAGCGTAACGTGAAGCAAGCACGTGGCACTTTCCAGCAAAAAGCCCGGAATTGTGTATTTGCACAAAGTGATTAACGACTTAAAGTACTCGGTACTTTACTATGGGAAAGCTGAAAGCCGCCTTTCGAACCTCACACTTGATGAGGACACATAGACGAAAACTGTGCTTGGGCCGGACACAGGCTACGGATAGCAAAACGGCCTCCGGTTTTTGGTGCAGGCGTTACGCCATGCTCCAGACGCTTGCACTTGTGCCAATTGGTGTTTATAAAATTATGTTTAATGATGTCAGGCACTTGTTGCTGTACTAATGGTAAGCAGAATACCGTAGATGTGTGTGGTGTTTGGGAAAAGTGTGTTAAATAGTTTTGGAGTGTTTAGAAAACATTTATTTACAGCATGTACAGAACACAAAAGCTTCATACCATTCCAGTAACAGGGCACATACACTTCGGCACATCTATATTTCACAGCTAACATCACTACGTTACAGTGAAGACATTTGCTCTAATATACATGACAATGTTGGCATATATGTACACAAGAACTCAATGCGATCTCATGATACAATGGTACAACGATAAAACAGATGCAATGAAACACGATTTGTAACAAATGAAATCATATAAAACAACTCAACGGGTGCTGCTTAACACCACGTCGGTAGAAAAATGAGTTGTATCCTTTCGTGTTCCATCTTGACCAGTGCCGCAGAAACTCTTGCTCCCCGAGGAAGAAAAGCTCCTCGGAGAGGAACGCGAGGATTTCTCGTGTCATTCTCCCCAGTATTGGCAACACAGCATGCCGGCGGCTATTGGCAGCTACGGCCTCACATCGGTTTCTCCAAAGGCTGAACAGCCCCGCAACTTTTAACAGAGCGGCGAAGCGGCTACGCAGAAATCGGCCGTCGGACACAAAAGTTCGCACACCCTGTCCCCGAAAACCAGCATTAACCGCACGCCAAAAAAGGCGGGAAACCACACATTGAAACGTCGCATGTCGATTGGTCTCTACCATGACGCAGTTAGGGCAAGTGGAAATGCGAACTACCTGCCATAGCTGCAACCGATCTCGCGGGGGGGAGCAAGCCCCAGCCCAACCTCCAGACAAAGTCTCTGAGATGACCTGGCAACACTGCGGCAGTTATTGGTTTCCAAGCGCGGTTCATTACAGATTGACGATGCTGGGGCACCAATGGCCGTAGAAGGGTGGCCATTGTGTCCACCACTTTAGAATCGGCCACCTCTATCTCTGGGCACGTAGCTTTCAAACGTTGATGAAATGCCAGAAGGGCTCGATATAAAGATGGTAATTCAGTTGATTGGGGACCTTGGTTTATTTGGATATCCGGCAAAAAGACACGTAGTGATGGCCCCAGATGGTAGCGAGCCAGTGTCTGAGCGGGCATGCCATCATTGCTTAGTATTCGCAATAGAGTTCGGAGGCACAATGTAGAAGGCGTGACGGAAACGTCGGGGAATGCAAAACCGCCTTGATCTCGCGGTTGAGCTAACGCTGTACGCGATAACAATTCTGTGCCACCAGACCAAAAAAATGAACTGATGCAGCTTTGCACTTTCCTGCAGACGTGGAGCGGTGGTTTAACAGAATGGCAAAGGTACCAAAATTTTTCTAGGTACACCGTTTGAGTTAAGTATCGGCGTTCCAAGAGAGGGAATTCGAAGTACCTGGCTGCTTTGATATCACTTAGAAGAGTTTGTACAGCGAATGACCAGATGCTATCCTGTATACAAAATGCAGTGAAAGCAACTTCGAGTATTGAAATCTCAGGAGACCACTGTAAAGGCGACGTGATGTCGATACGACCGCTGGGGTTGCCAATGAAAAAATACTGGCTTTTAGAAAAGTTTAACTTTGCACCGGAGTTAATACCAAAATCATGGAATGTATCAAGAGCATGCTGCAGCGACTGTTCACTATGTACATATAGAGTAATATCATCTGCATATTCACCTGAACCTTTACTTCAGTGTTCCAGGGTAGAGGTAAGTCACGAATCTGCGGGTGATGTTCAACGGCCCTTAAGAAGGGTTCTAATGCAAGGATAAATAATACTTGGGAGAGCTGACACCCTTGATGGACCCCACGCGTGACTCTAAATGCGTGACTCTCACGGGAATCTAAGTAAACGGTACCTTCTGAATTAGTTTATATCACGTGGATGAGGTCAATGAACTTATCCGGGAATCCGTATGCATGTAAAACATTTAGTATGTAGTCATGTTCTATGAAATCAAAATCTTTCCCTTGATCTAATGAAACCAACAGTCCTTGCGCACATCGGCTAGTGGTGTATTAAATGATGTTACGCGTTAACCATGCATGTGTGTGTATTTATCGGCCCGGCGCAGAACAGACCTGGTGGGGAGCAAATAATGTTGGAAGAAATGGACTGATTCGGCGCACCAAAATGTTGGCCATGAGCTTGTAATCTACATTGAGCAGGGTAATAGGTCGCCAATCTTCTGGTCGCGTGGACATTGGGTCTTTCTTGGGAACTAGTGTTATACGGCCTTTTTGGAAAGAGGTTGGAAGTGTAATATCTTGGAAACACTTGCGAATGACGCGTGACATAGTTGGACCAATGATAGGTCAGAACTGTACATAAAACTCTGCAGGGAGTCCGTCAGGCCCTGGGGCCGATTCCTTTTTCATTGCGTCTAATGCGCCTTTGATTTAGTCATTGAATGGCGGTGATAGCAGTACGTCATTTGACATGTTGAAATCATGAGGTAAATCTTTTAGCAGAGGATGCGAAGAAACAGATCCTGGGTAACTGACATTAGCACCAGATTGAGCTATTGACTGACAGTGTTGAGTGAATTCCTGAAAGTCGCGCGTACCCGCAGCAGCTGGGGTGGGAGAGTTCAGCGAGTAAGCAGGCGAGCCTGGTCGACGAAGCAGAGCTCTGCGTGCATACCTTAGCACCTCAGGGTGCGCACACAGTGCACGTCTACAGCGCCAAGCGGCAGCCGAGAGTGAAGAAGCGCGCATTATACGTTGGTATCGTTCAACGAGCTCCTCTTGCCATGCCCGCATTACAGTGGAAGGACTGAAATCTCGTTGGCAATGCGTATCTTCTGGATTAACAATGACGCATCTTTCGACATACGGGTGCAAAGTCCTCTGCCCGACGCACTGCAATGATGGCGCCACTGTTATTTGAGGCGATCCCAATCACATCCGCCCCAATGAGCGATGCGCGTTACGCTCGGGATAATTTCTGGGTAGCCTGAGAGTCCTGGAGACCACGGCAATCGAGACGTCAAGGTCTGTGAATCGTTGGCGTCCCCGCTGGCAGGCGGAGAGAGAACATAACCGGCCGATGGTAGCTAATGTACACTGGGGTCGGTGGCAATGACATTACCCCGGTGTCGTGAACTTAGGTAATGAGACTGGGGGATGCATACACGCATCAATTCGGCTGCTCGACGCCAAGTATAGGCATAATTACTGCCATGCACACTTTGATGAATGTCACTCAATGCCAATTGCTGCACTAGACATCGAGTTCTCCGGCATTCCAGTTTGACTGGCCGCTACCCGGACCTCAAACGTCTGCGTGTGAGTCTAAGATACAATTGAAATCCCCTAAAGGTACCACATGTCGGGAATATAAAAGGAACGCATCAAGAGATTGGAAGAACGCGTTTGAGTTCCCGCGTGCCGCTGGGGCATACACGGCAACAAATCTTATTCTTAACGAAAAAAAGGGGCAGTCGAATGCCAGCACGCGTCCGAAGGCATCGAAGGAAACATGATGCTTACGTAAAAGACCTCGGTTAAAAGTAGTGACTCCATCGCCAGTCGAACGCGTGCTGGCGTACAAAAAGAAACAATCAATATTGAACGCGCGCTTGAAAGCGAGTACATCAGAAAGCTTGAAAAAAGTTGTTTCTTGCACGAACAGCAAATCACAGTGCACTGAACGCGCACAAGCCAATATCTCAGCCTGTTTTTGTGGATTGCGGGAACCTTGAACGTTAAAAGTAATAATTTTTAGAGTAAGAGCCATGGGGAAAATGAAAACATAGTATAAGACCATGCAAATGCAGGTGACCTTTATCAGGTGCGGGTGCCCCGCAAGTGGCTGAGTCATTTTTTCCGGCCAGGCGATCCACCGGAGCCTCGAGGCTTCCGGGATCGCGTCGAAGTCCGCAGGGGTCTTCTGTCTCTGGTGGGGGCTTCTAAGTCACGAGTAGTTATCCGGTGGCGTTTGGAGTCCAGGTTCTTGAGCGAGGATGGTACAAAGGCGTCTCCACTGTCCTGGCTTATGTCACTGCGGCTGGTGTCTTCGTCAATTGGTAGGAGCGCCTCACTCGCGGTGCTGTTGGAGTCCTCGTAGGTGCAGCGCCGTCGTCTTGAGATGTAGACTCCTCGATAACACCTGAACTTGTTGTCGACAGAGCAGCAACGCGAGGAGCCTCAGATGCAATATTTCCATCCGAGACGCCGTCCTCACGAGGCGCTTCGTCTTACGAGGGCTTGGCCTGCGATTCCTCAGAAATGGCCGCGCGACGGGGGGAACTTATGTTTTCAGTACCTAGAGGGATTACCAGGTCCAGAATTGTTGCGGACGCAGTGGGCGTCTGGTGCAGCGTCGCGATTGGCGCACCTTGGTCGTGGTCGGTTAACGCAGCTCGTGTTGACGAATCATCGCTCTTGTTCTTAGATGGCGTTTCTGGTTGAAGTGTGGGGAAATCCTTGGATGCCGCCTCGGAATACGATGGCCTGGTGGTACAGGCCACGGTGGCATGCGGGTCCCCACAACGGTGACACGGCAGCGAGCAGCCTTTCCCGTCGTGGCCATAAACGCCGCACCTTCCACAAAACGGAGCTGTACAGTTCATGCGTAAGAGCCCACTCTCTCCACATTGACGGCACACTCACTGGATGCCTTTATAGTCACAGGTTACTCGATGGCCGGCGACCTTGAGGTAGTTGGGCACCGGTGACGAAGCCTTCATGTCCATGCGGACGTATCGCGTCCCGGTGGTCACGGTTGGGCGCGATTCCATGAGTCCTCTGGTGATGTTCAGCACCTTCCCATAAGGAGAGAGTGCTTGTGCGAGGACTTCACTGGGTACGTGGCACGGCAGGAACAGGACGGTCACTTGGGCCACTTGAGGTCCCAGGGGTACGATGGCGACGCGCTCTCCTCGGATGATAAGGTGCGACGCGTCTATGATTTGGGCCAGTGCGGCCTCACTGTTGACGGTAACTTGGTAGTTCCGGCCTCCAAAGTGCTGAATGCAGTACACTTCTTCGATTCCTACTGTTGAAGACGTCGCGTCAACGACGTCTTCAGAACTAGTCCCCTCGGGGACGACTACGTCGAAGGCTAGCACCTTCTTCGGGGGCGGGCTTGCCATTACGGGCGTCCGCCAGCCCTGGGACGCCCTGAGACGCTAACGGTGACAACGAGGCTATACGACAATCTGTTTGTGTTTAGAGAGAGAGAGAGGAAACTTTATTAGAACTTGGCCGGCAGCTTGGTCTTGGTGGCCTCAGATGGCGGCGCTGAGTCCCTGAACTCGGGCGGCATCTTCGGCCTGCCGGACAGCCCAGAGCTGGTCGTTGAGCTCCGAGCTTCTGAGCGCCGCCTCCCAGCGGCGGCGTCGCCGACGGAGAAGGTCCCCCGCGGCTCCCGCAGACGGGACGGCGGCAGGACCGAGTGAGCTCGAGGCTTCCTGTTGCCTGGTATTGGCAGCCGCCATCGGCGCATCGCGAACGGCGGCCGTTTCTCGACCATTGTTACCGGCGCATTCCCAGAGCATCTGGCGCAGCGTTGCTCTGTGCCCGCATGCTTTACATAGATCGGTAATGTGTAAGTGCGGGTAGCAGTGGCGTAAGACGACCGGGCTGGGGTAAGAGTGGGTTTGTAGTAAGCGATAGCGTACGGCATCGTGTCTGTTTAATTTGTCATGCGGTGGCGGGAACTTTCGCCTTTCCAGTCTGTAGTGTTGCGTAATATCTCGGAACGTGATGAGACGATCACCCCACGACCATTGTGGTCTGTGTTGTCGCTGCGTGTCTGTCGAAGTGTCTCGATCCGGCAGATCAGAAGCCCCGTTCTCGGGAGCGGAGGCGGCGGCCACGGAAAGTGCCGCGGCTCGGCGAGTGAGACCTCGAGCCGCGGCGTGGGCCGCCTCGTTGCCCGGAAGCGGGACATCGGTGTGTGCCGGGGTCCAAAGGAGGAAAACTGGTAAATTTTGTTGTGGCGATCGCGACGCTGAGTCACCATCACCGCACATCTTAAGGATGCGCGCCGCTTCCCGCGAGACGCGGCCGCGCGCGAAGCCGCGGATTGCTGCTTGCGAGTCGCTGATTACGATCGTAGCGTTCGGCACCGTGGCGATTGCTAGGGCTATCGCGGCTTCTTCGGCCGCCTCCGTATGTCCCGTGGTCACCGTGGCGCTCGCGAGGCATTTGCCCGCACGGTCAACGACCGCAGCGGCGTGTGCGTGTTTCCCGTCCCCATATCTCGCGGCATCTACGTACACAACTTCGTCGCTATTGCCGTACTTCTTTTGAAGGTCGCTAGCTCGCTGGTTACGGCGCCCGACGTGGTGCGTCGGGTGCATATTCTTAGGAAGCGGCGGAACAATTAGGCGGTCGCGAACCGAGGCAGGAACATCCGCTTTTTCTCCCTGCTGAGTGTGGTACCGGATGCCAAGTGACTCGAGGATGTGTCGACCCGTCTTAGACCCCGACAAGCGTTCGTTTTGCGAAACGACATGGGCCTCAATTAACTCGTCGAGTGAGTTGTGCAGTCCAAGTTTCAGTAACTTTTCAGTGCTCGCATTCAGTGGAACTCCAATTGCTCTCTTGAAAGCCTTTCGTATTATACATTCGATCTTGTTTTTTTTCTGAGCCTAGCAATTTGAGGTAGGGGGCAACCTATGTTATACGGCTTATTGCGTACGCCTGCACTAGACGGATCGCGCAGTGTTCGCGCATACCAGTACGTCTGTTCGTGATACGACGTAGGAGTCAGATCGTGTCGTCTACCGAACGACGTAGTCTTCGCACCGTCTCACCATTATGGCCGTTTGCCTGCAGGTGTAACCCCAGAATTCTAATTTTGTCTACGTGTGGAATGGGAGTGCCATCTGCCAAAAGAACGCTTATTTTGTAGCACTCCCTTTCCTCGTCGCGCGGGGTTTTCCGACCTCTACTTGTAGGTTTGTAGATTAGAAGTTCCCACTTGGTTGCCGAGCATTCGAGGCCCGTTCCTCGCAAGTATTCCTGAACTTCGTCTACACCTGCCTGGAGCGTACGCTCGACGTGACCATCACAGCCTCCTCCGCCGGGAACCCAGAGGGTGATGTCATCCGCGTAGATACTGTGATACAATCTTTGTATGCCTAATAATTTCTCGGGTAGCCCCAATAGAACTAAATTAAAGAGTAATGGCGAAATTACGGAGCCTTGTGGCGTGCCCCTCCTGCCCATCTCAAATTTTTGCAGTTCTACATCTCCAACGACGACGCGTACGCGTCTGCCGGCAAGGAAGTCACGTATGTAATTATATGTTTTTTGTCCTAGTCCTAATGTTTGAACTCTGTTTAAAAGTGCTTCGTGTTTAACGCTGTCGAAGGCCTTTTTAATATCTAGGCCAAGGATCGCCTTGGTTGAGCTGGTAATGTCATCAACAATGTGGTGCTTCAGCTGAAGCAACGCGTCTTGTGCGGAGAGATTGCGGCGGAATCCTAGCATGGTGTGCGGAAATACATCGCGGACTTCGAGAAAGTCAGTCACGCGTTTGAGGACTGCGTGCTCCAGAACTTTTCCTACACAAGACGTGAGCGAAATTGGCATTAGATTATCGAGCGCAACCTGCTTGCCCGGTTTAGGAATCATGATAACTCGAGCTCTTTTCCATGCTTCAGGAAGGGAACCGCGTTGCCAGCACTCGTTGATATAAGTCACAAATCGGGAGATTGACTCGTCATCTAAGTTGCGGAGAGCCTTGTTCGAAACCCGGTCCAGGCCGGGCGCCGATCGGGTGTTTAGTTAAAAAAAATTGCCCGCAGCTTCCCTCGGGGGAACACTGAGGAGGATGCGGAAGCATGTAATTGGTTAACGGGTGTTAAATTGCGACTTACTTGGGTCGATGGCTAAATTGGTTAACGTGGTTGTGAAATGGGGTGTTAAATGAGTGAACACGTACGGCACGTATGCGAAAGGGCGGTGTTTTATTTATTGCGACGAACCAACGGACGAGCGGCAACTGAGCGAGCGAGCGCCGACCTTGAGTATATATACAGCGCGACGGTGCATGCGCTGTCAGCTGTCTAATGTTCTCGAAGGAGAAGCGCGCGCGCGGCACAGATGGCGACGGCGCGACGGCGCATGCGCTGTCAGCTGTCGAATGTTCTCGAAGGAGAAGCGCGCGCGGCACAGATGGTGGGCGACGGCGCGACGGCGCATGCGCGCGCGTCAGCTGTCGAATGTTCGAGAAGCGGTGCGGACGGCGCGGACGGCGCACTACAAGGCGCGAGTATAAGATGCTTCCGCATCTAATATGTTGAACGATTTTGAGTACTTCGTACTCAACTATGGGAGAGCACTGAGCCGTCCCGCTAAAACAGTTTAGTGGCTGGTAACAGAGTTAGACACATGCCTGAATACACAGGCATGGTTCAGTGTGCACCGACGTTCGCGTAGGTTTTAAATAGCTAACTTTACCGTACAAGCTCATGTTTGTGTTACTGGTTTCCGTACCAATACTTTACCTTCCTGGTGCATTTAATGTGAAACTTTGACCGTTTTAACTCGGACACATGTATGCTTTTGAAGTGCAACAAATAACCTTATACTTGATGAACACGTGAATATTGCAGTAGCAGAGAACGAGTGATTATTGTGTCAGACGTAATGAATTAGCTCAACTAAGGCGGTGCGGACGGCGCGGACGGCGCACTACAAGGCGCGAGTATAAGATGCTTCCGCATCTAAAAGGACTGCCCGAATTTCCGCTTCGCTAAATTCGGCGTCTAGTTGCTCATTAGCAACGCCATCATAATCTGGGTGTTGGACGCTCTCTGCCGACTTAAAGTAACGGTCACGTATTGCACCGAGCAGGTCATCGCCTTTATGATCGTTCACAAGTCTCCGAGTTTTATGGCCTTGAGCGACACGAGTATCTTCCGGATCCAATAGGTGCCGGAAAAGGCGCCAAGCACTCGCCCCGCGCATCTGTCGCTCGAGGCCGTTGCACAGGTCTTCCCATTGTGACCTAGACTTGGAACGCATGTTCCTCAATTTCTCTGTCTAACCGTGCTATGCGTTTCCTCAACGCCCGGTTATGTCTTTGGCGTTTCCACCTCTTGAGTAGGGCTTGCTTTGCTTCCCACATGTGTAGGAGCCTGCTGTCGATTACTTCGAGCTTCGCTTCGGGCGGGATGTGGCACGTTACCGCGTCTACGTCCCGATTGAGCGTCGCGGTCCACTCGTCGATATCCGTGATCGGCTCGTCGCCTCGCCCGCCTTCTGCTCGCTTTTTGCGGAACGCATCCCACTGCACTAATTTGAGTTTACGGCCTGTGCTTTCAGAGTATGTTCTACGAACGCTCGGGCCCGTGTCTACCGTAATCTCTATCAGAGAGTGGTCACTCCCTAAGTCCTCCTGCGTGTTTTGCCAAGACGCCGCGGTGACATTCGACACGAACGCGAGGTCCGGTAGCGTGTCTGCGCTCACGCTGTTACCCCGGCGCGTCGGATCGGCGGGGTTCGCGATCAGTTCAAGCCGTTGGTCTTGCGAGTCTTCCCAAAGGTGTTTGCCCTTGAGCGTTTCACGCGTGTATCCCCAGGCCCCATGGGGCGCATTAAAATCACCCGCAACTAGCAGAGGTGCGCCGTTGGCGGCCGTGCTTGCTCTCCGGAGCAGCTCCACAAATCGGTGCTGTAGCGTGCGTTTACTGTAGACGTTAAGTACAAACAGGCCTCGGCCGCGCTTAGGAATTAATTCTACAAAAACATGCGGTATCCTTACGCACTCAAGTTCGCACTGCGCCACCGTGATGTTACGTCTAACTAGCACGGCGGCGACCGGCGCCGGACGCGGTGGGGGCGACGGCAGCGACCGCGGTCGCGCCGACGACGAGAGCGGATCGCCCCGCCTTCGGCGACCCGCGGCCGCCCCCGGCGTCCCACCACGCGCCGAGCGCTGTGTAGCACGTTTTTCTTTCCGCCTGTTGTCCGCCGCGGCTGCATTTATGGCTTTGTAACCAGCTAGTTTTGCCGGATAATTTGTTTCCTGCAAAAGGATAATGTCCGGTTTCGTCTCACGGCTTCGAATAAATTGACCGAGATTTCTCCGCTTCCTCCTATATCCCCGGCAGTTCCACTGCCAGATCGTGTACTGTTGTTTGTGAGTGTTAGTGTGAGTGTGCGCGTGTCTAGCCATGGTGATGCTTGTGTTTAATTTAGCCCATCGCCGTCGAGGCGACTGGGGTGCGGCTGAATCTGCGGCTCGGCGTCTGGCAGCGCGTTCTGCTGCTGCTGACTCTGTTGCTGTCTAGCGTAGGGCTTACTCACCGTTCTAATCGGTCTGCCCGCAGATGGCGGGAGTCGCGCTTCAATGTTTTCTATGCGCGCCGTGTGCGCGGTGAGCATTTGTGTCATTTGTTCAGAGAGCTTAGCTATCGCACTATTGAACATGTCATTCATCTGTGCCACCTGTTTAGCAAAACGTTCATCGAGGCTTGTCTCGATAGTATCGATTTGTTTCTGTAGCTTATCATAACGGCCAAATCGCTGTGTGGATTCGTGCCTGGCAGGATCTAGTGCTATCCTTTTCGCGGTACACGGGCGGTCTTCGCGTCCGCCTGCCCCCTCTCCCAAACTGCTCTCGTCATCCGTGTCCATCCCGGCCGCCTCGGGTCTCGACGGAGTCGAAGACCGAGGCGTCGGTGGTGGCGGCGCCGTCGACTGTTGCTGCGGTTGTTGCATTCGTGGAGCCTCTCCTTTCAATTTGGAATTTTCCGCTCTAAGGGCGGCGTTCTCGCGTTTCAGCTCTGAAATTATCGATTGTAATGGTCCTAGGCGTTGTTCTAGCGCTCGCTCTACCGCTAGCTTGAGCTCGCTCCCACCGCCGCCACCGACGGCGGGACCGCCAGGACGTCCCGCCGAAACAACGCCGCCGGCGCGAAAGGCGGCTACATCCGCCCATCTCACCTGCTGCCATGTGCCCATGGGTCCTTGTTGTTGCGGCTGCCCCCACGTCTGATGCTGCTGACTTTGTTGGGTGCCTTGGTTGACAGCTGCGGCGCCCGGAACGGCGCCACCGCGCGTCTTCGACATGCTTCTTGGCCTTGGTGTCCGGCTGCGAGAGCGGGACCGGGATTTACCGCCGCCGCCTCTCGCGTCTCGGCTTGTCGAGCGTCCTCTCCGGGTGGCGTTGGATGAATGACTGTCAAACGCCGGATAATGATTGTAGTAACCTCCGTTGCCTTCGGTGCTAATGTCGCTGTTGTAGATGCTGTCGGACGCTGCGGCCGCTTGCTCTTCTTCACGCCGCTTTCGCTCTAGGCGGCGACGCTTGACTATGTAAGGAGTCTTGTATCTCGCCTTGCAGACGCGGTCACTCGTGAGATGATCCTTGCCACACAGTTGACACCGCGGCTCGCAGCGATGGTGAGACGGTGGGTTGCTGCTTCCGCAGCCACGGCAAATCTTGTCGGCAGGGTTGGGACACACGTCGGAGCGATGGCCCAGCCTCCCGCACGCGTAGCACACGTCGATGTGCTTTCTGTAGAGGGAGCATCTCACAAGCATAGATCCATAGTATACGTGTCTGGGAACACGGAAACCGTCGAACAATACGGTGATGTTGTCCGTGGTGCCCATTCGCTTGGCATGCAGCACGCTGGGGTTGCGCTGCGTCACTATGTTGTTAACGATGTCCTCCGGGCTCTCGTCTTTGGAAATGTTCCTAATCAGGCCCTTGGAAGTGTTCTCCGGGGCGGCCTGATAGGCGTTCGCCTCGAACTCTCGGTTCCCGATGCAAAGCTTGCTGATGGCTCCGTAGCGTTTGGCTCTGTCCGCGGACGGAGTGCTGAGCACCACGACGTTCTGTTTAACGTTGAGGCAGATGCTGTCCTCTCTAGCCGCTTCTCTACCGATACCTGCCGCGTTACGAAGGCAGCAGTAAATGCGATCTATCTTGTATTCAGCCCCGTTGAATCCGCTGCGGGGGCGCGGAAAAAAATTTAGAAAAAAATTTAGAAAAAAATTATTAAACGCATGTACAGAACACAAAGGCTTCATACCATTCCAGTAACAGGGCACATACACTTCGGCATATCTATATTTCACGACTAATATCACTACGTTACAATGAAGACCTTTGCTCTAATATACATGACAATGTTGGCATATATGTGCACAAGAACTCAATGCGATATCATGATACAATGGTATAACGATATAATAGATGCAATAAATCTGTTTATGGCTAATTTTCGGTGGCGAAGCTTTTCATAGCGCTAATCAGAGTGCTAATCGGAGCCATTGTTTCTATCCCTGTGAGCAACCTCATTTCGCCACTCATTTCTCTTTTACCAGACTGTGTTTCTCATTACTTGGTCACCATTGTATTGCATCTTTGGATTCATCATATTGACGTTCGGGTCAACTGTAATACCTTTAGCAGTGAATATATTTAGACCATTAGTAGCTGGTGCTCTGTCGTAAAAAAACCGTCATCATAATGAGCCAGTACGCACCCTCCTCCCACTCCATGTAGCAAAGTTAAGGCTATTGGTAACGTGGGCTCCATTGCGGAAAATTTATTCTCGTTTGCCTATTTACAATGACGCACGCCCACTCCGTGTAATTGGTCAAGAAGAGAGTGGTTTATAAAATATTGGGAAGATTTAGAGTTGCTCTGTTTGGTGTATGATTCAATAAAAGAAAAAGAAAGAAACGATAACAGTCAGGATTTTTAAGAGGTTATAAATTCAAGCAACCCTCCCATTTCATCCTCTGCTCTGCGTGTGCCATAGGACTTCAGACAAGCCCCACTAGCGTATATATTATAAAATGGTGTTAAAGAAACTAATAACAAAGACAGACAAGAAGTGGAATGAAGAAAGTAGAGAAAGTGAATGAAATAAATGTATAAAAGGTAAAACAAACAAATAACGAAGTAGCAAAAAAAGAAAGTGTGCGAAAAAAGGGAAAGAGACAGAAAGAATGTGACAAAAGGAAAGAAGGGAATGAAAGTAGTGAATTAAGGGCACGAAAAGAAAACAAAACTTAAGGCAATGAAAAATGTGAAAAAAGGTAAAAAAATTCAGACACGAAAATGAGATAATATGAGAGTGAGACAAAAAAAGAAAGAAAAGTCACTGAAGAGAGAATTAATTTTGTAGAAACAAACTTACACGAAATTGAGATAGAAGATTACATTGATCCAGGCAAAGCGGCAGAACGTTCGCGCGGCTCCCAAGCTGACACCAGAAATACCGGTGTCAGCTTCGGTTGCAACATTGTTGGTTTTGAAGTTCTTAACTTTTTCGCGACTGAAAATAGAAAAAATAGGCAAGTCAAATAAAAATATTAAAAATAAGGATGTTTCCAGTGAGGACGGAATCCGGCGGTCATCGTGGCAAGCAAATGAGCTATCTTGAAACCCACCATTTCCTGAAAGTGCTTCGCAAACGCACTATATTATTCCTATGTGGTGGAAGGAGCCTCCATATCACATGTAGTATTGCGTGGCAGTAGTACAGAATCGCGCCATGCGTCAAAATATTTAAACTAAGCATAGATGAAATGTTTAAAAAGGCCCACTCATTGCAAAGTGCCAAGCGATGTATGATAATTATCCGCTGCGACAACATAAATAAGTCAGCAGCTGTCTAGGTTCGCGTGTTGCCCTGCGAGCGCAAAGTGGTCCCTTCGCTGATTTGCAAACGTGACAATTATGGCACGATGGACACTTGACGAGTGTACTTGAAGTAGAACTTCTATTTTGAAACGATAATTTGATCATTCGGAATGGTGCATGTCTTGTGCACAGTAAAAGAACGATGCGCAGTCATTCGTTCTCTTGCAGCACGGTTGCGAATCGCATGGAGAACTGAAGGCAGGCTCAAATTGGAGAAGACGATGCAGCTTGTAACCGATTACGCTACCATGTTTTACACTTGAATGCGTAGCACAAGCGTCCTACACCTTTTTCTTCCGGCTCCTAGTCGTTTGCCTAAAGTATAAAAGGAAGACGTTATTCTCATAACACCTTTCATTTTATTCTGTATGTTTCATGTGAAGCTCAATGGATAGGTGGCCGAACTATGATATATAGCCCGGTCAACAAAGGAGGTTTTTTATGATCACATAAGAAAGTTGAAGCTTTACTTCTCTGGCTCCATGGACAGTCGAACAGTACAGGACGGTCGACTCCTTGCTTTTAGCGGGACGGCTTAGTGCTCTCCCATTGTTGAGTACCTAGTACTCGAAATTATTAAGCATTTTTTTCTAAACACACCTCAGCTCGCGCTGTGGGTGGTGCCCAAGGGACGGCTTTTTGCTCTCCCATAGTAGAGCATCATGTACTCTAAATCGTTAACAACTTTTTCAAAACACACAAAATTCAGGGACGGCTCACTACTCTCACATACTTGAGTAAAATGGAGTACCAAGGACTCACCAATTGTTAAAGATTTATTTAACACAAACAAATATGTGGTTCATGACTTGTTGAAGCAAGACGGCTCTATGCTCTCCCATAGTAAAATTCCAAGTATTTAAATTATATAAAACTACTTAAAACTACTATCAGAAACACGTTCTTTTTGTGAAATATTGTTCTTGAGCACGAGCGTAAATAGTCCTCATAGGTGGATGCAAAACCATCACTTTACGATGTGCGAAACTCCTCTGTTTGTAGATGTCTTGTGCCCGGTTCTGCGCGAGCGTGCCAGAGCACGAGCGGAGAGAGACGATACGCACGACAGCTGCCCAGCTAACGAAAAAGGGCCCTCCCACTTTATTCGGGACAGAATATATACAATCTCAGGGGCGCCACATGCTAATGGCAGCCGAACTAAATGACTGAAGGGTGGCGATCTCTACATCTCCCCCCTTGAAGACCAGACGGAAGATGGAGGACGCCAGACACTGCACATCACAAGTTCAGGCGGTTCGGAGGCACAACACGGCGGCCACTACGTGTTCGTGTCACACCATCACTGCGGTCACTGTCTGCAGGGGGCAGTCCAAGGGAATCGGGTGGTTGCACTGTAGTAGTTCGCTGGGGTTCCAGAGGGGGCAGTGTTCGCTATGGCTCCTGCTCCTCGGACGGCGGTGGTTCCACCCTTGGCGCAGGAGGTACAAAAGGCACTAGGTGACGCCGGTTGCGCTGTAGGACGCCACCCTGCTCCGTTTCCACGACATAACTTCGTGGTCGGCGTGCTGGGCTAAGCACTGTAGCTTTGACATGATCAGGTCGTACCCAGACACACTGTCCTGTTCGGAGCGATTACAGATCTTGAGCTCTGTGATGCCTGTTAAAGTCAGCGGCCTGTTTCAGCTTGTAGGCTGCATCTTTTCTCCTCACGTCTTTCCTCGACGGCCAGTGAGGACATAACTGGGAGTCCTGTTTCGGCACTTTGGTTCGGAGTTGTCGTCCCATCAAGAGCTGGGCCGGGCTGAAGCCATCGCCTCCGGGGGTGTCCCGGTAGCTGAGCAAGGCCAGATGAGGGTCTGTTGCTTTGCGAAACAACTCCTTGATGGTCCTGATCATTCTCTCCGCCTCTCCGTTCGATTGCGCATAGTGCGGGCTGCTGGTGACGTGGTCAAAGCTGTAAGTTGCCGCCAATGCTGCAAACTCACGTGAAGAGAACGGTGGACCGTTGTCTGATCTGACTTCTCGCGGAATCCCATGCCGGGCAAAGATGCTTTTGAGAACGTCGATGACTGCCTGAGCCGTTGTGCTCCGCAAGGTTACAACTTCAGGGTACCTGGAGTGGTAATCCACCACCAAGATGAATGTCTGGCTGCGGAGGTGGAACAGGTCCATGCCGACAAGTTCCCAGGGACGTCCAGGTAGGACCGTAGAGACCAGGGGCTCTGCAAGGTTCACCCGAGTGGAAGCGCATTGCTCGCAGTTAGTTACCAGAGAGGTAATGTCTGCCGAAATGCCAGGCCACCAAATGGACTCTCGAGCGAGAGCTTTCGTCCTGTTGATGCCTTGGTGTCCTTCGTGCAACAGCGTCAAAACAGCCGGCCGAAGAGAATGCGGGATGACCATCCTGGCGCCTTTCAGTAGAACACCGTCGCAGACAGAGAGCTCATCTGCTGCTGAGGCATACTGGGAGAGGTTCAGTGGCAGTTTGAACTTATGTGGCCAACCATTCTGGCAGAAGGAGGTGAGGGCTCTGCATTCGCCATCGGACTCTTGTGCTTGTCGCACGTCTTCTGGGCTTAGTGACAAGGCTTCTGACATGCCGCTGACCACTTGAGCTGCAAACAATTCCACGGTGTCCAGTAGAGAGACGCCTTTTGGGTGATGCGTGACAAGGTATCTGCCGTAGCTAACAGCTTTCCTGGCATGTGGAGCATTCGGAACTGGTATCGCATGGTCTTTAACCTGAGCCTCTGTATGCGAGGCGGCAGCATGTCCAGCTCCATCTTGCCGAAGAGAGAAACGAGTGGTAGGTGATCTGTCTCAACATCGAAGGTGATGCCACGGGCGAATTCGTCAAACCGTTGGATAGCCCATGTTGTTGCCAACGCTTCCTTTTCTGTCCGGCTGTAACGCTGCTCTCTCTCGGTCATTGATCTCGAAGCAAACGCAACTGGGCGGCGCTCTCCAGAGGGTTGTGTCTGCAGCAAGACTGCGCCCAGTCCGAATGAGCTTGCGTCAGCTGACATGTCGCCTTAGAAGACGACATTAACGAAGTGCGCGCGGCGGCACTGGCGCGGTGGCACGAGCGCGGGCCTGGCGTCGAACGCTGGCCAGGAGTGACTCCAACGCCTGGGCTACGCTTTTGAACTTGTTCACGTTTCCTGTCCTTTAATAAATCGTCTACAGTCACAAGCGGCTGTACAGACGTAACAGTTGGCGACGAGGAAGACTGGATCGACTCATCGGCACTCCACCGACGTCAAGGAAATAACATGGCGACGCCCGACTTCGGTCGGCTACCCGAATTCAGCGGCAGCCCCAGCTCCTGGAGATCCTGGTATGGGAGGCTACAGTTCTTCTTCGAGGCTAACGAGATTACAGACGCATCGAAGAAACGTGCTCATCTGCTAACGCTGTGCGGGGAACAGACTTATGACATCGTCTGCGCCCTCGTTCAACCCAAGCAGCCCAACCAAGTGAGCTACGAGGACATAGTCAAGATGCTCAAGGCTCACTTCGATCCACAACCGTCTGAAGTCTTCTGCAGGGCACGATTCCAGCGACGTGACCAAAAGCACGACGAAACGGTCAGTGATTACGTCACGGCGCTCAAGAAGCTAGCAGCAGATTGCAATTTCGGGACAAGCGCAGACACGGCAGCGAATCCGACAATGCTGCCTATGGACGTCATGCTGCGTGATCGTTTCGTTTGCGGTCTTCGGAACGAGCAGGTCCAGCAACGGCTCTTCGCAGAAAAGGACTTGACGTTCAAGAAAGCTTTCGACCTTGCACTGCGAGCTGAAAACGCCATCGAAGACCAGAAACGCGTGAAAACCGAATTTAAAGAGTTTCACGAATCCTGCATAAGCACATGCAAGATAGACAACCAAGGTCACTCTAGTGCCTCTGCCCAAAAGAAGAAACAACGCTGTTGGCGTTGTAACGCGCTACATAATCCGGACACTTGCAAGTTCCAGACAGTCTCCTGCAACTACTGCAAGAAACGAGGACACATTGAAAAAGCCTGTCTGAAAAAGCGGAAAGAAGCAAAAACGAGCAACAGCATCGAATATCCCCAACAAGGAACTTCGACAGCTGCCTCAGCACCAGTGACGACTCAGCAGGACTCATCAGACGTGGCCCTTTACGAGCTCAACACCGTAACCAACGCGTCCAGCACACAGAAGGTCATGACTCGGCTACGCGTACATGGCAAGTTCTTGGATTTTGAAGTCGACTCGGGTGCAGCCTGCACACTCATCAGTGAGGTCACGTTCAAAGCTACGTGGACAGATGATCGACCACGGCTTCAGACCGACAACATTCTCCTACGCACATGGTCAGGACAGTCTCTTCGAGTTCTCGGATGTGCAACGGTGATTGTTACGCGCGGAAACAAGACCATGACACTACCACTTGTTGTCATCAAGGGAGCAGGTTGTAACCTCCTTGGACGAAACTGGTTTCCTCACCTGGGTATACAGATCACGGGCATCAATGATGTATCCGGCGATGAACTTGTTTCGAAGCTTCTCGACAAGTACCAATCTGTATTCGACGAGGACATATCAGGACACATCGGTCCAGCGGTACAACTAGACCTCGTGGAAGGAGCGAAACCAAAGTTCCTAAAAGCACGGCCGGTTCCTTTCGCGCTCCGGTCAGCTGTAGAAGCAGAATTGGATCGACTGCAAAGTCAAGGCATAATCGAGCCAGCACAGCATTCGGATTGGGCAACGCCTCTCGTACTGGTTCGAAAGAAAAATGGCTCGTTGCGAATATGCGGCGACTACCGTTGCACAGTGAACCAGGTATCAAAGAAGGCAGACTACCCACTTCCCTCAACTGATGAAGTGCTCAGCCACTTGAGGGGAGGAAAGGTCTTCAGCACCCTGGATTTAGCACAAGCGTACCAGCAACTTCACGTGACGCCAGAGACAGCAGAGATATTGACCCTGAACACGCTGAAGGGACTATACAGGGTCAAGAGATTGCCTTTCGGAATTTCTGCAGCCCCAGCCATTTTTCAACGTTTTATGGAGACAATGCTGTCAGGCATCACAGGCGTGTGCGCATACCTAGATGACGTGATCATCAGTGGGAAAGACGCCACGGAACACGCCGAGAGACTGGAAGAAGTGCTGAAGAGGCTACGAAACTACAATCTGCGCCTCGGAAAAAACAAGTGCTGCTTTGCGGTGCGACAAGTTTTCTTTCTGGGACACCGAATCGACGAGACAGGCGTCCACACAAACGAAGAGAAAGTTCGAGCCATAACGGACGCTCCAGCACCAAACTGCAAACAAGCGCTTCAATCATTTCTCGGAATGCTGGCTTTCTACGACAGATTCTTGAAGAACAGGGCAACAGTTGCCAGCTGCCTATACCAGCTTCTTCAGAAGGACGCCACGTGGAGATGGGAGACAAAGCATCAAGAAGCCTTTGACAAGCTTAAGGCATTGCTGCTCAGTCAGACCGTACTGGCACACTACGACGAACAGAAGGAGCTTCTTGTCTCTTGTGATGCTTCACCATATGGCATAGGAGCTGTTCTGTCTCAACGTGATGACCAGAATAGAGAGGCGCCAATCGCTTTTGCATCTCGGACGCTAGGGCCGGCAGAACGCAATTATGCTCAATTGGACAGAGAAGGCCTTGCTGTGGTGTTTGCAGCCCACAAGTTCCACAAGTATATTGCGGGAAGAAAGGTGACTTTCGTCACTGACCACCAACCACTGCTCGGCATACTGGGTCCACAAAAGCCAACGGCTCAAGTCCTTTCTCCACGGATGACCAGATGGTGCATCAAGTTATCGGCGTATGACTACAGCATAATCTACAGGCGTGGCAAGAACCATCAAAACGCGGATGCGTTGAGCCGTTTGCCATTACAAGAACGTCTCGATGAACCCTGGCCTCCAGGTGACGTACTATTGTTCGAAGCTTTATCGAGACCTCCGTTGACTGCTGCCGAGATAGCACGCCTGACACAACAAGACAGCATCATGCAGAGGTTGTACAAGGCAGTGCAGGATGGTACAGTGGAGAAACTCACTGGAGATGAGTTTGCTCCTTACCGACGACGAGCGACCGCACTAGCACTACATCGCGAGTGCATCACACTTGGATCCCGAGTGATCATACCGAGCTCAGCACGAGCCCGTGTTCTGGCACTTCTGCATGCTGGTCACAGAGGCATGGTAGCCATGAAGAAGTGCGCAAGGAGCTACGTATGGTGGCCCGGAATGGACAAGGTGATCGAGGAAACGGTGCGACAGTGCCGTGAATGCCAAGCAACGCAAAAGAGCCCACCCAAAGCTCCTATTCCTACGTGGGACCGTCCCCAGACAGCATGGAACACGGTGCACGTTGACTTCGCGGGGCCACTACTCGGACGCACCTACTTGGTTGTTGTGGACGCATACACAAAGTGGGTGGAAGTCCGGCACGTGACACAAGCAACATCCGCGGCTGTAATCGACGTGCTCCGAAGCCTCTTTGCAACGTTCGGCATTCCCCGAAAGGTCATCTCCGACAACGGAAAAGCATTCATCTCCAACGAGATCAAGCAGTTCTATGCGTCGAACGGCATACAGGCTGCAACCTCACCAGCATATCATCCGGCAACAAACGGCCAGGCAGAACGCTATGTGGCGGAGCTGAAAAGAGCGCTGTTGAAAGATGCGGACAAGTCCATACAGTGCCGACTTGCAAGATTTCTGTATCGGCAGCACACGACAATACACACTACCACAGGTATGACACCGGCGAGAGCGATGTTCGGACGAGAATTGCTCTGCCCTCTCGATCTTCTTAAGCGGGAGACGAATAAGCGAAGTCCTGAGAGCCAGGAGGCATTGCAAAAATCACGCCGCTTCGCTATAGGGGATAGAGTGCTTATCCGGCAGTTTTTGAAAAAGCCAGATTGGATTGAAGGCGAAATACTGCGCCGCGTCGGACCACGATCCTGGCTTGTAAAAAGCGACCAAGGAAAGGTTCGGCGTCACCTCAATCACATGAGGAAAACGAGTCAGACCAGACAAACAACCCAATCGCGGACAGATTGGAGCGCAGCTGACGATCTCTTGGACGCAACGCCAGAAGAGACGCCATCGAGCTCAGCTGCTCAACCGCCTGACTCGCCCGAGATGCAAGATCACACTCCCTCGCAACCGTCGACGTCACAGGCAGTGGCCACTCGGCAACTGCGACCACCAGAGGTTAGGCGACCTCCAGACCGCTATGGAGACTTCGTCTAAGGGAGGAAGAGTGACATGTCGCCTTAGAAGACGACATTAACGAAGTGCGCGCGGCGGCACTGGCGCGGTGGCACGAGCGCGGGCCTGGCGTCGAACGCTGGCCAGGAGTGACTCCAACGCCTGGGCTACGCTTTTGAACTTGTTCACGTTTCCTGTCCTTTAATAAATCGTCTACAGTCACAAGCGGCTGTACAGACGTAACATCAGCCGAAACTGTGGTGGCGTATGATGGATGGTACTTGGCCATGCAATGGTCTGATGTCAGGAGTTCCTTGATTTTCTCGAATGCAGCATTTTGTTTATGCTGCCACACCCAAGTCGCAGACTTGTTTAGAAGTGCTCTGATGGGAGCTGTGACCTCCGAGATGCAAGGAAAAAACCGGGCAAGATGGTTCACCATTCCGAGCAGTCGCCGGACACCTGCAATGTCGGTTGGAGCCTCCATGGCTTTGATTGCTTCGGCCTTGTCTGGACTTGGCCGGATGCCTTGTGCTGAAACGAGGACTCCTAGGAAGGAGACTTCGGAGGCACC
This sequence comes from Rhipicephalus annulatus, assembly GCA_013436015.1. Classification (NCBI taxonomy): domain Eukaryota; kingdom Metazoa; phylum Arthropoda; class Arachnida; order Ixodida; family Ixodidae; genus Rhipicephalus; species Rhipicephalus annulatus. The sequence continues at coordinate 64,726 of WOVY01003817.1, forward strand.
AAAACGACACTTGTTTTGGTTCAACGTGATGCCTGCTTTTGCAAGGCGAGAGAGCACCTGGTTCAGTCTTGCATCGTGCTCCTCACGGGTGCGCCCAAAGACCAGAATGGCGTCTATCATATTGGCGACTCCTTCCTGGCCCTCCAGGATACTGGCCATCTGTTTTTGGAAGTACTCCGGCGTGGAGGTGATGCCAAAGGGGAGCCGGCAGAAGCAGTATCGGCCAAATGGGGTGATGAACGTTGTGAGCTCTTGGGAGTCTGCAGATAGTTTAACCTGATAAAAACTGGCTGTTGCATCCAGTTTGGAGAAAACTGTTGCGTCGCCAAGGAGGCCAAGGACTTGCTCTACAGTTGGTAGGATGTGGCGTTCCCGAAAGACAACCTTGTTCAGCTGAGTCAAGTCAACGCACAGCCGGTAGGAACCATCGACTTTCCGTACTACAACGAGACCAGAGCACCACGGGGTTGGGTTGTCGACCCTGCGGATCACGCCTCCTTCCTCCAATTTGTCAAGCTCGTGACGGACGACCCCGCGTAGCGGGATGGGAATCCTTCGAGGCACACTTAGGGAGAAGGGTACGGCGCCAGGTCTCAGAAGGATAGTGTACTCGTCCTTGAGGGTGCCCAATCCCTGGAAGAGCTCAGCACGCAATGTTGCTTTCGGAGTCTGAAGTTCGTCGAGAAACTTTACAACTTCCAGAGCTTGAAGCGCCGGCAGTCCAAGAAGAGGTACGGTGAGAGACTGGATCACGTACAAGCGCTGAGAGCTCATTTTCCCGTGCCACCGAAGTCTCGCCATGTACGAACCCAGCACGCGCAGCGGCTGACCGCCAGGTCCAGTGAGCAGGCCGTTGACGGGGTCGAGCTTCGCCGGCAATGCAGGGAAGTCGCTCGGAACGGCGGACACCTCGGCTCCGGAATCGACCTTGAACTGCGCTGTGTAGTTGTCAACGGTGATGTCAACGAACTTTGCCGCGGCGAGCGTCCCGACACCGTGTAGCTGAATGGAGCCGAGCTTCTGTTTTGCCTGCCGCGCGCGGCTCACTTCCGCAAAGTGTCCTTTCTTTTTGCAGGAGTTGCAGACGGAGTTTCGAGCAGGGCAGTTAGAACGTGGATGTGGCGCGCGGCCGCAGGATTCACATGTTGACGGCTGGCAGGAGCGCTCTGCTTTCCGCGGGGGCGAAGGCCGCTTATCGTAGTTGCGGCGGCGAGAAGCGAACTTCTTATCTCGTACGGCGTTGAGGTGTAGCTCGCGGGAGTGCTCTGCGCAGTTTTGAGGCAACGTTTTTTCTTTGTCGGCGTCTTCTGATTGACGGGCCTGCATCCATGCCTCTTTGAGCGTCAACTTCGCGTTCCGGCAAAGCTGGTCCGAAAGGCGCGAGTCGCGGAGGCCGACGACGAATCTATCGCGTACAAGCTTTTGCTCCACCTCAGCTGACGGATAGTTGCACCACTTCACTATTCTACACAGTTCGGCGTAGTAGGCGTCGACGCTCTCGTCGGGTAACGGAACACGCCGGTGAAAACGCGACGACTCGTGCAGTTCGTTCGCCGGATGCACGAAGTGGTCGGTGAAGCTGGCGGCAACCGCTTGAAATGAGGCGAGTGATGCGGTGTCGATCGAGAACATCTCAAGAAGTGGGCGGGCCTCCGGCCCCATGCAGTACAACAACGAGCGTACCTGCATGTCGCCGGATGCTTTAGTCAGGCCAAACGACGGCGTAGTCCTCGTAGCGGCTGAGCCATGCTGGCCAGGTTCCCGGCTTCACAAGGTCGAACGGTGCGGGTGGCTGGAGGTTGAGGCTGAGCTTTTTCGGCGCCACTCCGTCGAGGGCCATTGTCGTGCGGTACGGGTGAGTTCGCGATGAGGGGGCGTTACGCAGCCACTTCTGACACCATGTCTTGTGTCCGGTTCCGCGCGAGCGTGCCGGAGCATGAGCGGATAGAGACGATACGCACGATAGCTGCCCAGCTAACGAAAAAGGGCCCTCCCACTTTATTCGGGGCAGAATATATACAATCTCAGGGGCGCCACATGCTAGTGGCAGCCGAACTAAATGACTGAAGGGTGGCGACCTCTACAGTAGACACAACTTTTATTGGGGATATACGCTTCGTCATCTCGATCTTTTTGAATGTCCTGTCCTTTTTATACAAAATTTTGCATTCGTAATGAAGTAGTGGGTCATGCAAAGCTCGGCAAATACATCGTCAGCGCTAAGCACGAGTCGCTCGGCCCGGAAGTTGTTGCTCCTTTCGCTTGCTAGGCCTACGATCCTGTCTTGTCTCAAATAAAAGTTGAGCCTCTCTCAGTTCTTTATTATATATGGTAGTGTTTGCTGGGTCTCCTCGCAATCCTGGAGTTGCGAAGCCGGACTTCACCGGACTTGACTTGCCACGATGACCATTGCATATGCCACAAGCTCTCCACCTATGGCTCCCCAGGCCATCGTGTGCTCCAGTGCGGTCCGTCAGCGGGACCTTTCCATATTCAGCGGCACTGACGACCACGACGTCGACGACTGGCTGGCTACCTACGAACTCGTGAGTGTCTATAACAAGTAGGATGAAGCCACGAGACTGGCCGCCGTCGGCATTTACATCCGTGCCATTGCCAACTGGTGACTTCGGAACCATTAAACCGACGTTCTATCCTAGACAGCATTCAATACAGTGTTCAGCGAAGTCTTTGGTCGTTCTGCGGTCCGCAAACTTCGTGCGGAGCCGTGCCTTCAATTTTGCCAGTGACATAGGGGACTTCATTGGCTTGTACAAACGTGTCAATGCGAACATGGCAGAGGTGGATCGCATCAAGCACATTTTTAAGGGTATCGGCGATAACGCATTCCAGATGCTCATTTAAAAAAGCCTGGTTACGGTCGCCCAAGTTACTGAGTTCTGTCAAAGCTGTGATGAGCTCCGCTAGCAATGTCTTGTCACCTGACGTGCCGTCCCACATCAGGAATCGATGTCCGGCTTAACCTCCTCGCAAGCTCCCGTCCTCTAGCAGATCAAAGATTTTGTGTGCGAAGAAGTTGCCCGCCAACTCTCGCTCATCGCCGGCCTACAGGAACGCAGTGCACCGCTTAGTCCTACACTACGAACTATTATACAACAAGTGTCTGAAGTCCTTCCTGCACAGCTGTTACAACCAGTCAATGCAACATTGACATACGCCGGAGCAGCAGCACGACCACGACTACAGACGTTCCGAGCGCTGCCTCCCACTGCCTGCTCGTGTTGATGTCGCCCAGCTGCCACGACCTCCAGTTCACCGAGTCCCTAATCCATGGTGCACCGCCTATAACCGACTGATATGCTTTTTGTGTGGTCTACCCGGACGCGTCACACGTCAGTGTCACCGCTGACCACTTCACTCACGTAAAAATTGAAATTCATGCGAGTAAGATCACACGATTCTCTACACTTCAGACCCCGAATTGCACCCTATTCGACCAAGCCATCGACCAGCTTCCGATCGCCGATCTCCTTCTCCACGTCGTCACTCGGCCTGTCCGATGCGCTGACGTCCCTCCGCAATCGACGCGGAAAACTAAATGACACAGTTACTGAGGCAAGAACTGCGTCCTCGTTGCTAAGCATACGCTCTCTTCATTCGCTGCCGAATGTAATTATTGCCGTTTTTGAAGGTGTACCTGTACTTGCCTTAATTGACACTGGTGCTGCCATTTCTTTCAGCGCCGAAAAAGTTTCCCGTTCAGTTCGAAAAGTTACAACGCCGTACTCGGGTTCGTTTCTTCATACTGCCTCTGCACAGCCAGTGCAGCCTGTGGTTGCGTGTACCTCAAGACCTTTAATACAAGGAATGCCCTACAAATTGCAGTTCGCAGTACTCCCACACTGTTCTCACGACATAATTTTAGGTTGGGATTTCTTCTCCCCTCAACAAGCCGTTTTTGATTGCACCCGTGCCGAAGTCGTCTTTTGTCCCCTTGCTGATGCTCTACCTGCGGACGATCGCCCTTCCTACGCGAAGTTGGTCATTAGTGACGACACCCAGATCCTTCCGCGCGCTACTCTCTTCGCACCTGTGTCGTGTTCCGCCGCATTCGACGCTACCACATCTGTAATATGTCCGTATATAACCCGTTGCGCTATAAAATATTCCACGATGATCCGTTCATCGCCACCAATCACCGCTCCCAAACGCTCTGGTTACACTTCAAGGTGGTACGACCAACGTGCCTGTGGCAAATCTGTTCCCAATCACAATCCCGCTGCTTCGGGGCCCATGTATCGGCTCAACAGAATCATTACAAACCATCACTACTCTTGACGTTTCTGATGGATCATCGGAAGTCAGCGCCCTCTCCAGTAGTTCCGTGAATGGCCCTTCTACTGCCGACATTTCAACCGTGTCATCGACGAAGGCCTGAACCCAGAAGAGGTGTGAGCTTTTGAGCTTCTCTGACAGGTTTCGGCCGTCTTTTGACAGCCACAGCGCTACTTTAGGTCGAACGTTTACCGTATGATAACATACCGACACAGGTAATCACCCACCACTACGGCAGCGACCATACCATGTTTCGCCAACTGAACGCCGTGTCATCAATGAAAAAGTAAGTGACATGCTAAAGCGCGGCGTCGTTCAACAATCAAACAGTCCTTTGGTGCCGCTGGTTGTTTTAGTTAAAAAAAGATTGGCACAATAGGATTTTGCGTATATCATTGTCCTCTAAAGAAAATAACAACAAAAGATGTTTATCCTTTCTCTCGGATCGATGACGCCCTCGACTCTTAACAAGGCGCAGAGTTATTTTCCTGGCTCGAACTATGCTCTGGTTGTTGTCAAGTGCCCACGAATCGAGATGATAGGCCAAAAACTGCCTTCGTTGCACCAATCGGCTTATACGAATTTCACGTGATGCCATTCGGCCTATGCAGTGCGCCGGCAATATTTGAGCGCATGACGGACACTATCCTACGAAGCCTCAAATGGAACACTTGTTTGTGCTACTTAGATAGTGTGTTAGTATTTTCGACTGGTTTTTCCACGCACCTTCTTCGCTTGGAACAGGTGTTACGCTGCCTATCTCCAGCAGGCCTCTAACTAAATTTGAGCAAGTGTCACATCGGAGCACGCAAGCTGACCATTCTCGGACACGTCGTGTTGAAAAATGGCTTTTTCCCTTACCCTGCTAAGCTACGCCAGGGCACAGCGTATATACCGTGATTTAAATTCAGCCATCTCGTTTCTTCCCTCTGGTAGCGTAAGCCTGAAATATCAAGAGTGTTTCCCTCGAGCTCACTGCACAACAATTCACGGAGTGATATTTTTTTTCTATAGCCGACAAGCAAAGAATGGCGCCACGATACAACAGCAAAAAATTTTGAAAAATGACAGGGATCGCAATTGATACGAGGCAAACGCAGCTTTAAGATCATGCAGCGTGGCCTGTGTCTTACATATTATTCAATTCACCGTGGGGGCGCTCCATGTGTTTCAAAGAACGGGGTCTGGTCTTTTATTTTGTCATTTCTACACTCGAAAACAAATAGCGCTTGCTTTAGTTGACCAACGTAGTGTGCTGCCGAGGGTTAGGTCGTAGTTTTCTGACACCATGTTGCGTGCTTGGGCAATTTTGTTTTGAATTATTTCATTTCTGCCTCTCAGGTATTTATTTAGGTTTTATACATATACGGGAACTGACTGTGACCCAAACAGCAGCGGCAAAGAGCAAACAATAGTGTTCAAATATTTTCAATTCAGAGGAAACGATTCGGAAACGGTGTACTTGCTGTAGGCTCTTCGTTGAAATATTTTGTTTTGCAAGCTGTTTCCGACATGTAAGGGGAAAAGCCCGCAGGTTTCCCCCGTATTCGCCTGAGACAACTGACGGCCCAAAGCCGTCTTCTCTTTCCAATTGATGTATGGATCCTTCCCTGCTTTCGACCTAAGCTTTTTGAAGCTAACTTTGTTTTGCCGGGCCTTCAGAAGCGGAGGCACTGCAAGCGTTCAGCACCTTACCCAGTTTTGCATCACTTCACTGATAGGCCCACGTTAAAGCAAGCTGCGATGTCATATGATGGCTTTGTCATGAGACATCGCATGGACGCCGGCACGAAGTCTTGATGATGTCTTCAAATCTGGTGATCTCTGGCGTGACAGTTGTGTCTTATGGCCGCGTGGTCACGCTACAATGATTGCGTGCCTCCCTAGCTTTGGAACAACAATCTCGCATGACGGTCGGCGCTGACATTAGGTTTTCACGAATAGTCAGACATGTAAGTTTTTGTTTCTACAAAATCAAAAGCAGCAACGCTATATTGCCAAGGCTATGGATATACAGTGAGGAGGGCGGCTTTGATTTTTTATCTTTATTTATATATTTGTTAATAATACTTGTTTTTGTATGTTCTTGTATATCTGGTCTGCCTAAGTTTCTTCTTGTTCCTCTCTGCTTAATTTTTGTTCTTTTGAAAATTTTCTCTTCTCTTCAATTGTCTTTTTTCTGTATTTATTTTTATTGATTTTTTCACTTGTTACGCTTAATCTGGTGTTCTATGTTTCTTCTTTCAAATTTTCTGTTTGTTTTAAAAACTTTTGGTTAAACTTGCTTACTTTTCAACGCTTACAAAAACAGGTCGATGCACCTTTTAACGCCCAGTTCAAAGACAGAAGAGTGCATCATAGTCAACTAACTACTGAAAAAAAATATTCCTAGAAGGCGTGATAGCTATTAAAGTTTGTGAAGCCGTCTGTGTGTTTGGTTACTTCTGCGTTTATTATATGCGTATTTCTCTCAATGTTTTTGGTGTGTTTAAACTATCGGATGCTGCTGAAGAGCGTGCTTTGGGCGCCACTAGTTGGAGGTGAAGCAGAAGAGGATTAAGAGAGAGCGAGTTGTTGGTGATGCCGGGTATCTTTAGTGATTTGCCGATATTGAAGAGCTCCGCTGTTGAAGGCTTTTCAGTTCATTCGAGGCCACCTATGAGACAACCTGAATCGAAACAACGAGTGTTTGCAACTTGCCCACTTTAACACCTAGCAACAGCTGCCAAACACTTTAGGTGTCTACTTTGGGGCGGGAACACCCAACAACCTGTTGTTTTACTCACTGTAAATAAAAATTTGCACAACTAACACCATACAAAAAGGGTGGATCTCATTAGTTGCATGATAGACCTGATATCAGTGCGTAAGTTTAGTTGGAAAATGTGTCTAATATAGCCGAATAAGCGTAAATACTTATTTAAAAACTATGTGCGAAGCGTACCTGATTCATGATTTACGAAGAACACGGTAAGATAGAAAAAAAACAAGAGAAAAAATACCGCAAGAAACATTAAAAATTAGGGGACCCTGAAGATTCACCTTCAGGAGTTGAACGCAATAGCGGCATTCTGTTCGTGAGTAAAACTTTTTTGCTTAGTTAGTAAAATGCTTAGTTTGTAAAACCCTTTCAATTTTGCAAAGTACCCGTTACGCGGCCTCAAAGGGTCAGTCAACCGGCTCCGAAAGGCGTCGGAAAAGCTCGCACATTTTTCCTGCGCGTGATCGCCGATGGTTGGTTGAAGGTTGGTCACGCGCAGAAAAAAATGTGCGAGCTTTTCCTGCGCGTGACCAACCTTCTTATACCGTCACCCCCGGAAAATCTTTTCAGGCCTGCGCCCAGCAATTTGACGTCATTTCCGGCCGGCCGACTCTCGGGGAAGCCGCAGCGGCTGCGAGCGCAGCGCGGGCGGCGGTGGTGACGGTTCGGCGGCGTGGTGTTGACGGTGTTTCACGTTTGTTGCTTTCCGTTGTTTTGCGGCAATTTCGTTTCCGTGCGTGATGCTGGAGTGATGCGACAATGCCGAATAAGTGTTGTGTACCCGGATGCACCGGCAACTACAAAACAGGAAAGAAGATACAAGTGTTTTCCTTCCCTAAAGACGCCGACGCTCTCAAACAATGGCTACGCGCCATTCCTAGGAAGGACTTCGTGCCGACTTCGTGCACTAAGGTAAGAATTTGAGATGCTCCTGTTCTTAGCTTGTCGTTGCTTGTTCGGGTAGAAATCACCTATGATGGGAAATACTTGAGCGTGTGGCCGCCGGGCCTCGCGAAGCGCTGACGCCAGCAGCGTTCGCAGCAAGGATGGTCAGCTGCGCTTTGTTCACTAACAGTGCCGTGGTGTCGTCCATTCTTGCAAGCTCTCGGTGGAAGCGCTTCGTGGAGTGCGGTGACATCACGCTCCCGTGTTTCCTTTCATGTTGCTTGTACCGCTTAGCGCAGCGCTTTTATTTAGATGCTTGCGAAACGTAGGTAGACTTTGTTTTAGCTACACGGACTGTAAACGCGGTCATGCAAACGGGAGCGCATTTTTTTCTTTTGAGAAGTGGCGTCTCAGACGTTCTTGAAACGTTTTTGCAGGTGTGCGCGAATCATTTCGACGCTTCATGCATTGAGAAGACGACATCGTAGACGGATCCAAGGACAGGGAGAGTTATTGAAGTTGCACTCCCAGTACCACGGTTGCGTCCTGGATCTGTCCCAACGGTATTTTCCGGCTGTCCGTCCTACCTATCAGTACGAGACCAGAGCACGAGAGAAACCCCTGACGCCAAGAGGAGCCGACAAGAAGCCTCCCAACTCGCCCGTGCTGTAGAAGAGTCGCTGGCGTCATATGAAGCGGAGCAAAAACGAGACCGGTTTTCGTCCCTCGAAGAACTAAGGGCTCGCCTGCAAGGGGTGTCAGTGTCTCCAAAGTGGACTGTGATTCATAAAGAAGAGTGCTCCATGTTTTTGAACATTATCGACTATCGTGAACCTTGTTTGAATGCGTCATTGACCGTGTTTGCAAACCTTGAAGTCTTTGCCTGCTATCAAGGTTCACCAATCAAGAACCTTGGTAGCGCTGTTGTACCAGACTCAGTTCAAAAAGTAAGTTCCTTGTTGGAAATTTTGAACAACCTGTCGATGCTGTCTGAGGAGCGCTGCACTTATTGCCACCTGGCTCAAGCAATACATTCCCTTGTTTGAGCCTTGTTTCCAGTTTTGTATCTCTTTACAAGTTGTTAGCTTTTAAAGGTGCTGTACTTTTTTCTTTTTTTTTAACTCGAACTGCCTCGGTGCCCACTGTAGCAGTTGTACAGTCCGTTTTGGTACCTAAGCTGTGTACACTTTCCTTGTGCACTCTGTGTACAGACATGTTGTGCACTGTGATTTGTTTTTTTCTTAGATTTTTGTTTGATTTTTTCCCTAGGAAATGCACCTACCTGTGGCAGTACAATTACTTTTCTTTCTGTCATTTATCATGCTGTGGACCACAATTTACTCACCAGTGTTCTTTTGTATTGTATTTTTTGGCAAGTGTTTGAACCTGATACCTTGTGTTGCTACTGCTACTATGATAAACGAATGGTATGTTTTCCTCTAACCTACAATTTAAATGAAAGTGTGCTTTTTCTGTTCCAAAGCTCGGGGATGTTTTTGCTGTTACAATCTGTTTTGTTTTCTGAGTTTTATGTGGCAAGATATTGTGTTTTGTACTTTTGGCATATTTTCAGCATTAAGGGCAACATCTTGTGTTGCCTGTCGTCTGCCTGGACCGAGAACAATGTGCACTGTGATATTTGTACAGACGGCGTCTGGCTGTGATAAATAAATACGCATTATTCCATTCACGATATTCATTATTTCTTGATACCTTGATAAGTTCCCCCGCAACGGTGGCTCAGTGGCTAAGGCGTAGCGCTGCTGAGCACTAGGGCGCAGTTTCGATACCCGGCTGCGGCGGCCGCATTTCTGATGGAGGCGAAAAGCAAAAACGCCCGTGTGTACGAGATTTCGGCACACAATAAAGATTCCCAGGTAGTAAAACTTGATCCTGAGCTCTCCCCTACGGCGCGCTTCATCGCCTGCATTGCGTCGGCGCGTTAAACCATACAATCAATGGATACCTTGATAAATCGTGCGGACATGGTGTCAAGGAACCTCGCCCGAGTCGGTAGGCGTGAAGGGCGCTCGCGGCTGGCGCAGCCACCCAGCGAAGGGCGGCCGGCCGGCCGGCGCGATGTGACGTCGTCGACGTCACGTCACGTGACGCGCAGGCCTGAAAAGCTTCCGGGGGTGACGCTTATACGCGCAGTGACGTCACCTTGGCGATCGGTGACTCGACGTAGCACGCAGCTCGTCGATTGGTTTAAACTGGGTCTCAGCAAAGAGTAATGAGGTCAACGTCACTGATCGTCTAGTTGACGTCACTGCGTGTATAAGGGGGTTGGTCACGCGCAGGGAAAATGCTTAAGCCTTTCATGTGCGTTTTGGAGCTTAGAAGTGTGGCAGCTTGGGCTAGTTGGTATGGCATGACGATAGTTATAGCGCGAGAACAAAACGACGACACAGAGACAAGAAGGACACAAAAGACACGAGCGCTAACTTCCAACTGCAGTTGGAAGTTAGCGCTCGTGTCTTTCGTGTCCTTCTTGTCTCTGTGTCGTCGTTTTGTTCTCGCACTATAACTATCGTCATACCGTTTTGGAGCCTGTTGACTGGCCCTTTAAGGAAATAGGTGCAGTAGCGTCTCTGTGCCTTTTGTAGTAATGTACTGGTTTCAAACGCAAAGCCATTATAATAATCACATATTCTGACGCCCGTTTGCAATTGATGCTTGACCACGCATTAATACTGCAATATTTCATGTTGCATTGTCAAGGATATACCCAGGACGCATGTGTTTGAGAAGCATGGAAGCTACTTTCGCTCCATTTCCACGCACAGGAAATTCTTTTCACTGTTTTCACCAGCACAGGCATGGCCGTGTGAAAGAATATACGCTTGCTCCAGGTTTTCTCAACTCTGCTCCAGGTTTTCTCAATTTTACTGTCAGGCATAAGATGATTTTTTTTTGCTCACAATCAACGATGCCAACTCTGACACCAGCATTACTGTGAAACGAGCTCTTTACCGCTATTGCGTTAATACACACCGCCTAGTCCAACGCGTCGTAGGAATGGATGACATGCGAACAGGTATCATGCTGTGCTACGTTTTACTGTTTCCTTAAACCAAGTGTTGCAGGTATATTGGTGTATTTGTGCGTTTTAAGTAGCTGTGCTCGTGTCGTAAGCTTCCCATGCACGTTGGCTACACTATACAAGTGTGATCAAAGGGTACCATATGGGCCATTGTGTACTCAAGGGGGGACCAAAGCGGCGCTTCCTAGGCCGCCGACCAGCGGCGTGTCTTTCGTTGTATAGGCGCATAAAAACATGAAAAATAAAACTTCGTTCCTTTCTTGGAATCACTGAAAACGCGCCGAGACTAATTCCTTAAAATATAAAAATACAATGATATAGCTGTGACCTGCATACTATCGCGAAAACAATACGCCGAAGAAGTATTTCACTACTTAGATATCAATCCATATTCAAATTGATCTCCTTGCAAAATACAGATACTGAAAAGAACCTCTGAGCCCCGCCCTGGTGGTCTGTTGGCTAAGGTACTCCGCTGCTGAACCGCAGGTCACGGGATCAAATTCCGGCTGCGGCGGCTGTATTTCCGATGGAGGCGGAAATGTTGTAGGCCCGTGTGCTCAGATTTGGCTGCAGGCTAAGAAACCCAGGTGGTCGAAATTTCTGAAGCCCTCCACTAAGGCGTCTGGAATAATCATATGGTGGTCTTGTGACGTCAAACCCCACATATCATTCAAAAGTACCCCTGAAATAGTATCGCAATACTCTTGTATTTCGATACTGTTTAGACTCAGCTCGTACTGCACAGCCGCCTACGGAGGCCTGGGCTTGGCGATGGCGTCAGCGTACGTATTTGAGCTGTTGCTCGAACTGGCTGATAAGAAAGTGGTACGATGTCCGCAACTTGTTCGTGTATGATCTGACGGACATAAAGAAAGGACGATCGGCGCAATGGTAGCATTGCTTCCTGAATGAGGTTGTTTTGGTTCATGAATCAGTAACGCCAAAAACATCATAGTTTGTTTGTTTGTTTGTAGCCTGATTCTTTATCATATACCCACTCTGGTGGATTGGCAAAGAAACATATAACATTCCAGAGACGATAACTACACTGTTGCTTACAAAAAAAGAAAAAAAAAACAATTGGAAGGAAGACTCTATATTAAAGAAAACAAAAATTGAAGAAGTGAGAAAAAACAACAAAAAATATTCAGTAAAGTAATAAATACACCTTGATTCTGGGAGTAGACGAGACATCTTGGTAGTAGATCAAGAATCACTTCCTTTTCTTCTGTTCCTGATGAAGAATCCGCATACGTGATGTATCATTGAAACGATTGGACGCGTCGCTCCAGAAAGCAGCACCTAGGCTCCCTTTAAATCTTTATTTATACAGGTCTGACCTGATGATATCACCTATGTGCTAATACTGCCCAAAGCCTAAAAATATTGGTGGATTTTCGGCAAGGTGTCACTATTTTACTCGTCAAAAAAAGGACTTCAAAAAGTTAAAACCTAAAAATTACTTAACTTAACCTAAAATTAATAAAAACTTAAATTTACTTTGAATTCTCAGAATAGTCTTTCCCTTCGGGCTTCTTGTTGGAGAATCAGCAACGTACACGTCTGCTCAACCGTATGCAAATTTATTGTGGACAGAATAGCCGGTTAGCAATACTCGCTGCGAAATTTTAGTACTTCGAAATTCCTTTCAGTTTTCAATTGGTTTACATACTATTGTGATATGCTATGTAGATGGGTAATTCTCAAACTAATATTTAGCTTATTATTATTATTTAGTGGTGGCTGTTTTTTTTTGTTGTGTGTTTTTAAATTAGGAGAGACACTCTTATTTTAACTTGATTTCCTGACGTTGGAGTCGCTGCTGCACTCTATGGCACATCCCGCAGAACCCGAATAAAGTTGTTCCAAAAAACCAGCCAACCTACAGCTTTCGTAGCTCCGTAGTGGGTAGGAGCTTTAGATCAAAGAAAAATCAAGCACATATTCTCCGCTTAAAGCTGCATTTATTGGATATACTACCAAGTAGTCTTTTTTATGTCACTTTTCGTTATCATTTAATGTTGTTCAATGTATCTACTAAACTTAAAATTACAAAATCTCGACTATGACACGTACCCCCCTAGCCTATGCCTATGACACGTACCCCCCTAGAGTGGGTACGTGTCATAGGCTGTAAGGCTCAAACAAACAAACGATTTTGCGCTGCAACCGACTACAAACCTTTTTGCCGTCGCCATCTTCAGACAACGCGTTTATTGCCTGCGACCCAGCAGCTGGCCTCCAATCATGGGTAAGCGCATTGCACTTTTCTGTCCGATACCGTGAGGGTGACTACTTTTGTTCGAACTTGTTATTCTGTGAACAGTCAAGTGAAGAACCGCCAGTCTTAATAGCGCCACAGACTACAATCCTCAAACTTTTGATGTCTCAGTCCACAGATAACGGGCGTTTGGGAGCCACAGTTGAGCTGAATGCGAAATGTAACACAGGAAGAGACATAGCCAGCAACTTTCTGCCATTTTGTCGGTGCGCCTGATGTAACTTTTTGTGCAGGCAAGTGCAATGTGCTTTTGTTCACTCTACGTTCGGTATGACTACTCTGTTTGGAAGAAACAGTGTCAACAATCTCAGCTACAGGTTGCGAACCTATTAACATTTAATCGATTCCATATGCATCATACTTACTGCGGTGCCGTGTTGCCAGAGTTTAACGCACTCAGTTGGTTTAATTTGGATTAGCGTACAAACTTTATGTCAAAATGTGATCTGATCTTCACAGTCTGCGTGTCTCGCCATGTCTGTAGTGGTGTCAGCGTTTGCGAGGCTCTACGTGAGGCTTAATGATGAAAGATGACTGAAACTAGCCTAAATTGGTTTATGTGGTGTGTACTCCGATTCCTTATTGGAGTATTATACGTTATAAAGCACAGGTAGTCTCTGCAGCTCTCCTAAATAAAAAACAGCACAGGCAACGTTCATGGTGGAGCCGCTTTTACACGGTTGCAGGCAGGACTACCGCTTAGCGCGGGAGGTCGAGATGCGGTACGAGTATATTTTTTCGCTGGGCTCCCAACAAACAGAGTATTGCTCAGTACGCAGAAGCGCACCACCTCTATGCACTTCGTTATGAGGTGCCTGGCTGATAGTGTGTTAGGTGTGTAAAACATTTTCCACTATATGCATACCACCGATTTTATTCACCGCAACACAGTCTTATCCCTCAAATACTGGTTAAGAACTTCTCTAGCACGAAAAGGCAACTCTTTATGCTAAAATTGCTTAGACTATTTAAACAACAAATTTCGGCAATCTTAATACCCCTCACCTGTTGCTCTTTCCAAAATATTGTTTTATTTGTTCCGAATTACGGTTTATCTACCATTTTTTTGCAGGGCAGATGCCCCAATGATAATTTTTCTGGCAATGACATAAACGAAGTCTACTTTTTCTATGATAATGGCATGACGAAAATTGGCAACCAGTCTGTTCCTGTTTGAATGAAAATTATTGAGTATAAAAGAAAAGTACTTTAGCCGATACATAATTACATCGCAGGTATCATTGTAATAAAGTCTTGCAGCATCAACTGCATTATACAGTAAAGTATCGTGGAATTTCCTTAAAAATAATGGGCACTGAGTCAATCAGGGCTGCAATTTCAACAGTTCTTTGGTTTAAGCAGCATATATAGCAGATCACCTACGACGTTTGCGTTTCTCTTTTGTCTGCACAATGTTTCTTGCGCTTATTCGAGAGTGGAAGTGCTTCGCAGTGCTGAAGAGGTAAACACATATCTGATACACTACAGATAAAGCACCAAATCTATAAAGCTTCAGAAAAGTAACTAAGAGAGTTCGCCCATACTAGTCTCTTTAGGTAACCGTATTGCAAGTCGCAGTACAAAACAAGAAGAAGGTGGAAATTATACCTACTCCTCAATATGGGGAAACAGTTCTGTCTGGATTCGATCAAATAACTACAAACGTCAAGATGTATCTTATTGGCCTGTGTCTATGAAAGCTGAGCACAGCAAATTTAAAAGAAATGAAATAAATCTTTCATTTTACGCATAGCTGTTGTGTGCTTCGCTTCGTATAGTGAGTGTCCTTATTTTGCTATTTAGGTATTTGTTGACTGTTTCTGGTTAATGGTCTTAATTTATAATTTTACAGTGATTGATAAGCGTTCGGAGAGCTCTTCAACTATGGCGCAAAACATAGGACAATGATTTGCTTTTCGAATAGCTTTTTATTGCTTGTATAGAATGTTGCGATGTGCTGATATGTCTGTGATGTTGTGGAGCTATCTAGACAGCTTTATTTCCCAGACCCTCCTGGTCTGTATTTCGTCTATACAAAACAGCACTTTTTTCGGCAAGTGATTAATTACTAACAGCACAAAATACGAAAAAGTTCAGCGAAAATAAGGCGCAACAAAGATATTGATCGACTATGCGTCAATCCTTTAGTGTTTTCCTCCCTTCTTGTTCTGCACAACTAGCAATTTTTAAAAGAAATTTTTGCATAGAGGGTGATTTAATAAACATACCTTGCTGCGTCTGTTTTGTTTTTTCCGCAACACAGACTCAACCATCTCATCTGCCATAGAAAGCTCTATGGGTAAGATATTTCTTTGGTTATTTGTTACATGTAGTTAATTTATGTGTTTGCGGGACTTCCCTATTGTGTGTCACGCATCAAATGCTCACAAGAGCCGCCGTATTCGGCAACCGCTTGGTTTGCTCGACTGTCATTTAGTCGAATCATGAAATAAAACTTAGCATGTAAAATGTTTTATTGCTATAGTGAAAATCATTCTCATTTACTTTTGTGCGCGTACCATGATACCGACAAAGCAAGGCAGTATTCTGAAGCAGCAATTGAGTGATTTTTTTTCTAATTTTCTCAGTCATGTATTAGTGTATGCTTGCTTAAAATAAATACTACCCACTACATATTTCAAGTGGCTAAGGCACATGTATGCTGACCCGTAGGTTGGCCAATAAATATTTGCCATGGTGGTCCTACTTCTTATGGAGGTGAAAATGTTTGAGGCGCCTGTGGTCAACATTTAGTGCACGTTAAGGAACTACAGGTGGTCGAAATTTCCGGAGCCCCCCACAACGACGTTAAAACGTAAGAAATATTGTTATTATTATGAATAATACTCAGAATACTGCTATTACTATTGCGGTGCTGTTGATGTTTTTTGAGAGACTTATGCGATGGCGTGAACAGCCGGAGTGTTTGCAAGTGTCGACACGCCTCAAACAATTGTGCATGATACGTTTTGCTGAGACTTCCCCTTTCAAATCTTGCCCAGCTTCCATGGAACGCTTGATGCACGACTTGGCAGGCGCGTAAACACAGTAACATGTGTCGACGAGTTGACGCACGTGAAGGCTCAAAACTGCCTCCGAGATTCCCCGGCACAATCTCGTAGGCTACGACCGCTCAATCCCACTCCAGTGTAACAATGGTGTTTTATAAGCCGCGATTCCCACAAGATGACAGCATGATGCAGATGGGTTTGGATCAGCGCACTTGCAGGTGCTTGTCACGTTTTTTGTGACAACTCTGGACACGGGGTTTAGGCCGGAGCGAAAGGAAATTTCGTATAACAAGGATATACCCCTGCGAGTCATCAGTGTATTACAGAAATTTTACTGTGCATACTGTGCAGAAGAGCACGGCCTCGTTTTTGAACATGAATTTTCACTACGAAGAGGGGTGTAGTTAAGACAGTACTCGCATTCGCGAAAATCGACTCGCGTCTTACACATAAGATGTTTACGTTTATTTTCAGTTAAGTCGGATATTTCAACAGTTTGTAAGTATTTTGGCAGACTTCGCTGCTTTTATTGGGCATGAAATTGTTACCGAGGCTTTTTTTATATGCAGCTGAGTCCGAGTAAGTATGCGTATTTAAGTACCAAATCTTGAATTCTCATTAAAATTTTACTAGACTTATAATGCAGTGAACGTTTTTTTAACTTTTATTTATTACCTGACTAATATTTTCTGCGTCCAACATCGGCCACACACACTAACAGCATGCATTGATGAAGTGCACATAAAACAAACACGCGTGATTGATGAAAACTCATAAACTTAAGCAAAGGGTAACGTCCTACAGTAACGTTAACCGAGCCTAGCGTTTATAAAGTAAGCCTATATGGGATGTGTGTGGGTCAACTGAGCAATATGTATTTCGCAAACGGGAAGTTAGCGGAGTACGCAACATATGAATTGACAGTTGTTTGCTTTTACTTTATCTCACTACCAAGCTACTTTGCAGAACTGCTTACTCTAAAATATTTCTCGGCAAAAGGTGTTTTCACGAGGTTGTCTGCTGAGAAATATTACAATGTAAACAAGATAGGTTGTTTGGTTTGTTTCTCTGCATTGATCATAAACTTCATATATTTTTTATATGCGAGCAAAATAAAGCTTAGCTTTTACAAATCATATCGCAACGTAGAACTCATAATAAATAGTGTGAGGTTAAACGTCCCGAAAGCACAATATAATTATAAGATGTGCCATAGTACAAGCATAAAAAATTTTCGATCATCTGTGATTCTTTAACGTGCCCCCAAACTTGAGCACATGGACCCACAGCATTTTCCCCTTCACTGAAAACGCAGCCACCACACGCAGGCTACGATCTAACGTTGCACTCAACAGAATATAAGGATAAAATTCACTAGTTACTTGTGCCCCCTTTAACGCGATATTGTGAAAGAGCTTGCTTTGAAAAATTTTGGCATCTGCATCAGTGTGGGCATCACTGGTTCTGAGCGAAAAATTAGCTTTGCGTGACTCAAAAGTCAAGAAAGATTTAAATAAAATGAATTAGAGAAAATTCTGTGCCTGATCGGGGATCAAACGCGGGTCGTTTGCGTGGCTAGGGGTGTTTCTACCACGTATCCGTGACCCTGTTTGTGAATACAGTGAAAATAACTTCCGCTGGTCGCAAATTCAGTAAAAGTAAATTTCATGCTCTACAAACACACGCTTTCTGTATACATGCTTCACAATACAATATGATTTATTACTCCAAGAATGCTTGACACAGGTGTACATTTCTATCAGACGTCAGAACACGAGATTATCATAACTACTTCATAGTTCAAAGCAAGTCACACACTAAGAAAGGCCCACACGCTACTGCACCTTTAAGGGCAAGTAGTGGGTGCATATCAAGTTTGAAAAGAATACACAGACTAGGTATACTAAGTATGTACTAGGAACAGAGTATCACAACTCCTAAAGGCGAAGCTTGAGGGTCCCCAAATTTTTTAATTGCTAATCCTTCCACGTTTGTGTGTTTAAAAAAAGTGATTAACAATACACAGTACTTGGTGCTGTACTAAGAAAAAGTTCAACGCCGTCCCAATATAAGGGTGTTGCACTGAATGGTTCCAGAAATCTTCCATCCACGTTTAATGGCACATATATACCTTTTATGGGCGCCAGCGTAGCTAATTTGGTAGGGCATCAAACGTATTTTTAGAAGATCCGCTGGTTAGATCCCTGCCTGCGTGAAGTCGGCTTTTTTGTCAATTTTTATTTCTTGATATATGAATGACATACACTTCTATAACTACCCCTATATTTTTATGTTATAAGTTACTGTTAGTTCTCATTGACATTCAGTTTAACAAAGAAAATGAGCTGTCGTAAATGATCAGCTCATTACGCACAAAAGCGAACGAAATATGTTGTATTTGATTTTCTCTATAAGGGACTAATTAATTCTCCGGTAATATTTTTTCATGTATCTAGTTTAAAAAACGTGCGTTTGAGTAAAAAACTAAAACACACCGCTTCACTATGATGAACGTATATCTTATTTCATGCAAATTGGCGACGTGTTCTAAGATGACGCTAACTAGTAATCGACTAAATAATGGCTTTCAGGAGTACCCTTCAGTCTAGCACCATCCCAGTGTTGAAATAAATTGTGTTACAGGGCTCAAACTTCATCCCAGCGGATGCTCGCGGTCACCATCACACTTTTTTGTCTCATCGCCTGCATTTGTTTTGGGATTTTCATCTTCGTTATGACAATATCAGGTAAGAAGGAGTTGTAGATATTGTGTTTATAAATGTACGTCTGATGTGCAATGTGTCAGGAATAATAAAAATAACACACATACGTGAATGCGAAAGGTAGAATGACAATAAAAGGCGCTAGTTATGGCTTTTTCATGCTAGACTAACTAAAATTAAAATATAAGCCTAAAGAAAATGAAAATGGCCATTATATATCGTGAACGGGGCATTATGGTTTGGCGAATACCACAATCATCATCATCAGCCTGACTACGTCCACTGCAGAACAAAGGCCTCTCCCATGTTCCGCCAATTAACCAGGTCCTGTGCTTGCTGCTGCCAATTTATACCCGCAAACTTCTTAATCTCGTCTGCCCACCTAACCTTCTGTCTCCCCTAACCCGCTTCCTTTCTCTGGGAATCCAATTAGTTACCCTTAATGACCAGCGGTTATCCTGTCTACGTGCTACATGCCCGGCCCATGTCCATTTCCTCTTCTTTATTTCAACTATGATATCCTTAACGCCCGTTTGTCGCATAATACACTCTGCTCTCTTCTTGTCTCTTAAGGTTACACCTACCATTTTTCTTTCCATTGCTCGCTGCGTCGTCCTCAATTTAAGCTGAACCCTCTTTGTAAGTCTCCAGGTTTTCGCTCCGTAGCTAATTACCGGCAAGATACAACTCTTATATACCTTCCTCTTGAGGGCTAGTGGCAACCTACCTGTCATAATTTGAGAGTGCTTGCCGAATGTGCTCCACCCTATTCTTATTCTTCTAGTTACTTCAATCTCGTGGTTAGGCTCTGCGGTTATTACCTGCGCTAAGTAGACATAGTCTTCTACAACTTCAAGTGCACTATTACCTATCTCGAAGCGCTGCTCCTTTCCGAGGTTGTTGCACATTACTTTCGTTTTCTGCAGATTAACTTTAAGACCAACCTTTCTGCTCTCCTTGTCTAACTCCGTAACCATGAGTTGCAATTCGTCCCCTGAGTTACTCAGCAATGCAATGTCATCGGCGAAGCGCAGGTTACTAAGGTATTCTCCATTAACTCTTATCCCTAACTGTTCCCATTCTAGGCTTCTGAAAACTTCCTGTAAGCACGCGGTAAATAGCATTGGGGAGATTGTGTCCCCCTGCCTTACACCCTTCTTGATTGGTATTCTGTTGCTTTCTTTATGAAGCACTGTGGTAGCAATTGATCCCCTGTAGATTTCTTCCAGAATGTTTATATATACTTCACCTACGCCCTGATTCCACAGTGTCTGCATGACGGCTGATATTTCTACTGAATCAAACGCCTTCTCGTAATCCATGAAGGCTATGTATAGTGGTTGGTTATACTCTGAGCATTTCTCTATTACCTGATTGATAGTATGAATGTGGTCAATTAATGAGTAGCCTGTTCGAAATTCTGCTTGTTCCTTTGGTTGACTGAATTCTAGTGTTTTCTTTACTCTGTTAGCAATTACCTTTGTAAATAGCTTGTATACTACAGAGAGCAAGCTGATCGGCCTGTAATTCTTCAAGTCCGTGTCATTTCCTTTCTTATGTATTAAGATGATGTTAGCGTTCTTCTAAGACTCTGGTACCCTTCCCGTCAGGAGACACCTCGTAAACAGGGTGGCTAGTTTTTCTAACACAATATGTCCTCCATCTTTAAGCAGATCTGATGTTACCTGATCCTCACCAGCAGCTTTGCCTCTTTGCATGCTCTCCAAAGCTTTTCTGACTTCTTCTGTCATTACTGGTGCGGTGTCATTTGGGTTAGTGCTAGTTGTTATAGTATTATGGTCGTGGTTGTCTCTGCTACTGTACAGATCTCTCTCAAATTCCTCCGCTATTTTAACTATCCTATCCATAATGGTAGTTATTTTGCCTTCTTTGTCCCTTAGTGTATATATCCGACTTTTCCCTATCCCAAGTTTCCTCTTCACTGCTCTGACGCTTCCTCCGTTTTTCAGAGCGTGTTCGATTCTCTCCATGTTATACCTTCTTACGTCGCATACCTTACGCCTATTAATCATTTTGAAAGCTCTGCCAGTTCTATTTTGTCTGTTGTACTTGACACTTTCATGCTTTGACGCTTCTCAATTAGGTTCTTCGTTTCCTGGGAAAGCTTGCCAGTGTCCTGTATAACTACCCTGCCTCCAACTTCCAGTGCACACTCCGTAATGATACTCGTCAGATTATCATTCATTGTATCTACGCTAAGGTTGGTTTCCTCACTAAGAGCCGAGTACCTGTTCTGCAGCGACACTCTGAATTCCTGTACTTTCCCTCTCAGTGCTAGCTCATTGATTGGCTTCTTGCGTATCAGTTTCTGTCGTTACTTCTTCAAATCTAGGCGAATTCGAGACCGTACCATTCTATGGTCACTGCATCGTACCTTGCCAACCACTTCCACATCCTGCACGATTCCTGAGTGTGCAGTCGTTATAAAGACTATTTCGTTGTTATTTTCGCCATTAGGGCTCCTCCATTTCCACTTGCGGTTTTGTCGTTTTTGGTAGAAGGTATTCAAAATCCGCAAATTATTGCGTTTTGCGAATTCTACTAGTAGCTCTCCTCTGGCGTTTCTAGTGCCGATGCCATAATCTCCTACTGCCTGGTCTCCAGCCTGCTTCTTCCCTACCTTTGCATTAAAGTCGCCCATCACTATAGTATACTGTGTTTTTACCTTATTCATTGCCGATTTCACGTCTTCATAGACGCTCTCAACTGAAGCGTCATCATTGCTGGATGTAGGCGCGTAAACCTGTACTACCTTCATCTCGTATCTTTTATTCAGTTTAATTACATTACCTAACACCCTTTCATTATTGCTATAGTATTCCTCTATCTTACCAGCTATGTTTCTGTGAATTAGGAGCCCCACTCCCAGTTCTCTTCTGTCTGCCAAGCCCCGATAGCAAAAAACGTGCCCATTCTGTAGCACAGTACAGGCCTCATCTGTCCTCCTAACCTCACTGAGCCTTATTATATCCCATTTATCACCCTCTAGCTCCTCGAATAGTACAGCTAGACGTCTCTCACTAGATAAGGTTCTAGCGTTAAACGTTGCCAAGTTCAGGTTCCAATCGCGGCCTGTCCGGATCCAGAGAGTCTTAGCATCCTCTGCGGTGATGCAGATCTGACCGCCACCATGGTCAGTTGCTTCGCAGCTCATGGGGACTGATGGCCGTGAGTTATTTGACGTATGCATGTGGGAGGTAGTGGCCAGATACTGCACCAGGGTGGCCAATCCTTCTCTGGTGAGGGAGTGCGTTCCCGGTGGTGGTTACCGGTGAGGCCGCACCCACGGCCTCTTAATGCAGTTCCATCAACACGCGGATTTTTTTTTCCGGTTGGGAACTGCGTGGCAGCGGGATTTGAACCACGGACCTCTTGCATGCGAGGCGGATGCTCTAACCACTACGCCATCGCCGCACCCGGATTGTTATGTTCTAAATTTAGGTTTCAGCGGTGTATCAGTCAAGTTTGTGGTTATTTTTATAAAAATGTTTTAATGAAATGAGATTGCTGCTGATTACCCCCTTAATTAAGGGTCTAGAGAGTACGGAGTTGGGCCTCCGATTAGCCTATGGGGTGCTGTTTATTAATATATCAAGCGGACAAAATTTAAATTCGTTTGTGAGGTGATGTTACCAAATTAATCTTTTTAGTGATTAGACTTAATTTTGGTCACGAAATATTTCCGGTACTATTACTCCTGTCCTGATGAAACCTGAGCGGCGACAGGTCTACAATTTGGGCTTTGCACTGTATGAGTTAAAAGTTTCCCGGTAGGTTATTAGCAAAGTTAAAAGCAATCGTAAGGGGAAAAAACACGTGGTTCAAGACTTTGATCTGACGGGCGTACCTTTCTTCCGAGCAGTGAGCCACCCTCCTCCTCTGAGCGACTGAAGACGCGGGCGCCATACGTTTATTAGCGGTTTTCGTTATATTCTTTCTAACTCTGTATCTTCCGGTTACCTTAAGCTATCAAAATTACTTTTACACGGAAAAAAACCGGGCTGTTGTGTTGTAAAAGAAGATATTAGCTATTTTTCGGTGGCGTCTGTAGCTCCTTTTTAAAATTTATTTTAATGAAATGAGTTTTTGCTGATTACCAATTAGGGGCCTAGAGTGTACGGAATTGGGCCTCCTGGTAGCCTATGGGGTGCAGTTTATTATTATATTGAGCGGACAAAATTTAAATGCGTTTGCGAGATGATATTACCAGTTATAGTTTTTAGTGATTAGGCTTATTATTGATTGCGAAATAACTCTGGAACTACTAAACCTAGCCTGATCAAACTTCAGTAGCGTCAGGTCTACTCTAAGGACTTTTAACTTTATAAGTAAGAAGTTTCCTGGTATAATATTAACGAAGCTACAAGCGATCGTAAAAAACATGTGGTCCGACTGTTGTTGTATTCACAGATTCACACTGTTTTCCGCTTCTAAAATTCCTAAACTCCTAATACCACAATACTCGGGGACAACTTTCTGTGGCGCCCTCCGCGACGGTCTGGTGCCTAAGGTACTCGCCTGCGGACCCGCAGGTCGCATATCAAACTCTGGCTGGCGCGGCTGTATTTCTGATGGAGGCAGAATTGCTCTAGCCCCAAGTGCTCTGATTTGGGTGCACGTTAATAAACCTCAGAAGGTCGACATTTTCGAAGCCCTGCACTACGGTGTCTTATATTCATATGGTGGTTTGGGGACGTTAAACCGCAACTATAAACCAATCAATCAATCAATCAATAAATGTTCTGTGGCAATGAAGGAAGGCGACATGGGCGCAGCTGCTGCTCCTGTACTCCTCAGTGAACATGTCTGAATCGGCTAGCGTTTCGAATGATAGCCGCGTTCATATAATTACACTGCACACAATTTGATACGCCTGATTACAACAGCCCATTCGTGAGAGAAATTCGACATAAGCTCATTCGGCGTGTCGTCAGAATAACTGGATGGCAACGCGCACTCGCCTGAAGACAAAGACAGCATTATCACTGTGAGGTGCACCTAAAACCGGCGATGTTTGCAGACTAGCAAAAACGTAAACTCTAGTAATCTAGAAAAAATGCATCTAGTAGAAAATAATGTTGTTATTTTTCATTACTTTTACGTGGGAAACACGGATGAATTCATGCTACTTTTTTCTACAGTGGTAGAACATGTCCACTTTGGCTACATTGTCTTCCCTTCATTGCCACACATAGCTGATTCCGAGTATAGCATTGTGGTTCGGCGCAACAA